>OY744549.1:51132687-51202687 GCA_963556195.1 Sepiola atlantica
TTTTTTAAATTCAGGTAGCTCCAATTTTCTTTTTTTAAATTCAGGTAACACCAATTTTTTTTTTTTTAATTCAGGTACCTCCAATTTTTTTTTTAAATTTTAACAACTGGTATTGGACATCGATTAATAAATGTTCCCCAAATTTCAGTTTCTTTGAAGTATTTTAAAGTGTTTCTAGGGGCATATTATAGCGACAACTTCCAATTTGAAAATTCAAATATTTCAGATTTGCATTGAATTTGATCAATAATCATTGGACACCAATTAAGGAAGAATCCCTAAATTGCAATTTAAAAAAATTTTTTTTTTTTAGAGTATTTTAAAGGGTTTTTAGAGGTAATAATATGGGTGCAACCTCCCGTTTGAAAATTCAAATATATCAGATTTGCATTGAATTCTATCCATTATATCTTGATTTTAATCTTCGTAAGGGGACATAAAAAAACAAAGCTGTTCTGTTTGGGAAATCCATTTTACCTGTTTTAGGATGAGTATTTTTTCTAGTTCATATATTACGTCACTCTTCATTTTATTTTTCAAAATCATCCAATTTTTCAAAATCATTTTATTTTTCATTTATTATTAATTACAATAGTAAAATCCATTTTCAGATAAATCATGATTGAAACTTGAAATTAGAGTTCCCTCCCCCTTATTTGACTCTTTACAACTTTAAGATGATTTTTTTTTTTTTTCGGACCTATGGTCCACAAGCACCCCACTTTTATATTAAAATTGTTGGTATGTTCATTTTTTTTTTTTTTTTTTTTTTTCAGGTTTACATTTTTATAAATAATTGTTTTTTATTTGTTTGTTTGTTTTTCTTGGGGGGGGGTCTCATAGTTATTTCAGCAGATTATTAACTTTTTTTTTATCATTGTATCCAGAATCTCAATTTTCAGTATTAAATAACCATCAAACACGGTTTATATGCCATAAAACACACAATTCAAACAAATATATATATATATATATATATATTATATATATTATATTATTATATATATATATTAAATACTGTCTTGTTTTAAAATTCCCGAAACAGTTTTTCATGGTAAACAACTGATGATCCCTTAAAATAGTGTTAGAAACAAACTAATATAATAACTGTAAAAAATAAATTGACTTACATGAGTGATTTTCCACTGAAAGACTTGGGACAATAAGATTTTTTTTTTAATATAGTTTTAATGGTTGAGAAACTTCCGAGACTATATATATATATATATATATATATATATATATATATAAGAAAAACAAGAGATTTGACCGGTTTCGTTCGTATTATCGAACGTCTTCAAAAAAAGATTTGGCTAAGGGGTAAAGGCGATAAGAGGGAAAAAGACAGAGAAACTAGCCCTCTTATCACCTTTACCCCCTCCGCCTACCGCCTCCCCTATACTAGCTCGGTAGGTGTGAAAAGAAAAAGAAAATAAATAAAGATATATAAAAAAAAAGAATAAGAAATAAAGAAGCATATGTCACCTACTTGTCAAATCATATTTGAATGCAGCTAAAAGTCTTCTCATATGGTCCAATCGGATCATCTTTTCCTTCTCCCATGTGTGTGCCTTCAAAATAAAATTGTTTCCAAATCTTCACTTTTCTGAAGACGTTCGATAATATGAACGAAACCGGTCAAATCTCTTGTTTTTTGTTTTTCTCCTGCATTTTAACCTGTTTTCCGTTTGTCTTTTTTCAAACATTTTGTCTACCATTTCATTTTCATGACTTATCGTGTACCTTACCCCATATATATATATATATATATATATATATATATATATATATATATTTAGGCAGCATTTTCTCATTCATGCAAACATTGTTAAAAATAACAGAATTCATCTGTTTAATTATACCTTTTTTTATGTTTTCAATTTTTCTGATGGTCTTTTCTGTAGTATAATCAACAAAATTAATAAATGTCCCATAGGTATCACGAACGTTTTCGATTCTTTGTCGAATCATCCTCAGCTGTCAAAAGCAAATGAACAAAAAAGCTGGAGAAAAAAGAGAATTTTTAAAAAGACGGTGGAGAAACGCACAGAGAACGTTTTTGCATTGTTCCAGGAAGTCGTTGACGATTTTAAATTCAGCAACGTTGGATGGCATCATAGAATAAAATCGTATTACGTTAAGCATTTTAAAATGTTACCACTGGTTTCATATGTGATGTTGTTAATTTTAGGGTGTTGTGTTTTTATGTAGATAGCTTCGAGTATTTTTTAATTTTTTTGAATTGGTTTCGGAATGTATAATTTTAGTGTTATTAACTAGAGTTTGTCTTAAATCAGAGGGGGGTGCAGTTATGTGTTTGTAGATGTTGATAAATTGAGCCAGAGTTTACAAGATGCATGGTGAGTGCATTGGTTTTACAAGCACTACCCTATCCCACCGCCTCACTATGCATCTTGTAAACTCTAGCTCAAATTTTGTATACAGATTTATTTAATTAATTCATAAATTAATTTTTTGCGTGCACAAAAGGTAGACATGGATACGTGCTTCTGGCTATAAGCCGTCATCAGCATGACTTACCCAGGCAGGAATCGAACCCTCGATGTAAATATTCGTAGTCTAGCACTTTACCCCTAGACCAGAATGACCTGCCACATTTTGTGCTCGACTTTTATCTCCTATGATGTTACGCTGATTTTGTTATTGTTTTGTTTGGTGATAGTCGACCTGTGTTTACCGGTGCATTTTTATTATTTATCGCTACCCTCACGGTCCTCTGCATTTTCTTAAAATAAACCGTTCAGGGTAGCGATAAATGATAAAAATACACAGGTTGACTATCGCCAAAAAAAAAAAAAAAAGGTGCAATTTTAGTTAAAGGGCGATGCAGTTAATTAGTTTCATGTAAAAGCATTATTTTGTACTTACTCAGTCATATTTTATCTCTCACGGCACGAAAAAGAATTTAAAAATATCAAGCAGAACTTTAATTAGAACGATTTTTCCATTTCGATGTACAACCTGTATTTGCGCCCGAGCCGACATTTTGGCTGTGAGCGGTCGATAGAATAGACAAGGGCATTAACTCCGTTTTTATTGTTAGGATTATAAAAAGAAAGAAACACATACGCAATAATAATAAAATATATATTTATTAAATTAAAAAAATAGAAAATTAAATATTTTGTTCACCGGGATGCTTTCCATGATATAATTTTCTTGTTTTTTGTTTTTTTTGTTTTTTTTTCGCGACACTTATCTGCCCTTAGTTAGCTAACCGGCCACTCCGAAAATGGCATCGACTCGACGTTTCATCTCCCTTATGGAAATGGAAAAATCGTTCTAATTAAAGTTCTGCTTGATATTTTTAAATTCTTTTTCGTGCCGTGAGAGATAAAATATGACTGAGTAAGTACAAAATAATGCTTTTACATGAAACTAATTAACTGCATCGCCCTTTAACTAAAATTGCACAAAAAAAAAAAATCAATAACAAGAAATTAGTGTGTGTGTGTGTGTGTGTGTATATATATATATATATATATATATATATATATATAAAAAATATAATCTGCTCCCTCCGGCCACATATTTTTGCTAGCCTTAAAGAATGGTATCATTGATAACGAACATATACTACACTGACTCCAAAAGGAATAGGTAATGACTGGGAGGATGATCTCATGACAACAGAATAAATACTACAGTACCCCCCTACCAAAAAAAAAGTTACCACTTTTTCACACTTTTCAGCTTATACACAGTGATCTAATGTGTGTAACCGGGTTTCCTAATATATTTCAAGGTAAGACCTCTTCATCAAATAGTGGGCATTTCAAATCTCCTGAAACTCATGTAGACTTAAATGCTGGTAATATTGTTTGATACTAGCATATATATATATTATACAGGGTGGGCCAAAATAAGGGTCCTATCTTTAAATTTGAATAACTTCCACAAAATAAAAGTTAAACTCACCAAACTTTATGTGTGTGTAGACTGACCCTTCCGAGATTTTTTGAAATAAACAAAACAAATTTTAGCCGAAAAACACTTCTTAAAACTTACAAAAACTAAAGTATTGTTTTTTACACTGTTTTGAGTTTTTTAAGCAAAAATAATGTTTTCTAAATGAGGGTACGTTCCTTAGGGCTAATACGGCTCATGCTTGCTTCGGAAGGGGTCCTTTACTTATTCTAAAAAAAAAAAAAAAAAAAAATCAATAAATAAAAAAGTTATGAATTTTTAAAAATAGGACCCTTATTTTTGCCCACCCTGTATATGCTTTCAGTAGTGCTCAGGAGGCATACTCATTTTCTTTTCTCACAAAAAATAGAATTTCTATACAAAGATAACAGAAGGGGGATCGGATTTAATAGGGCTCTGTAGACCTCTTTAATTTTAAAAGTGCTCATTATCATAGATAGAACGGGTGTTTTGAAAATACCGGTACCATGGGATGGCCAGGAAGACTCCTACAACCGCGTCTCATTCCTTCCTTCCTTCATCCCTTTCTTCCTTCTCTCACACTTCAACAATTTCAAACCGACAATTATTCTAAACATTAAATTTGTACGTTCTATCGGATGTTGACAAATTTTAATTAATTCTTTTATGTTTCTCCCGAGCAACGCCGGTGGACGGGTCCAGCTAGTATATATATATTATATATGCTCCCTCCAGTTGCATATTTTTGCTAGCCGGCTAGGATGGTATCATAGTGAACGAACATATATTACGCTGACTCCAAAAAGAGGAGGGAATGACTGGGAGGATGATATCATGACAACAGAATAGATACTATAGACCCCCCCCCCCCCAAAAAAAAAATAATCTCCTTTGCACACTTTTTAGCAGAGAGAGAGAAAAAGTTTTACCCCAAGAGGAATCTCTGACGAGATCTAATTAGCATGTTTTGAGAAACAGCGCTTCAGTTTGGGGTCGAAGGTTTATAAACTTCTTCTCAAAATAATCAGCAACATACTCACACACCTCGGTATTGATTAAGAAACCCTCAGACATATAAATAATTAGGGGCGAACAGAGCGTATAAATAATTAGGGCGAACAGGACGTATAAATAATTAGGGGCGAACAGGGTGTATAAATAATTAGGGGCAAGAGGATGTATGAAATAATTAGGGGTTAACATGACGTATAAAATTCATCTTAAAAACAAACTGGGGTTGTCTCTTTCTCTACTCCCCCAGTTTACAACGGCAACGACTAAGATAAAATAAAAGAACAATTGTCTTCCTTAAGATTTCAAAGCTCTCCAGACACCTGATCGACCTATTGTTTCAGATATTGGAACCCTCACAAAACATCCTCACCATCTGCGACACATTCACAGCTCAAGGCATCAACATTCAACTTAAGCTCCCTATCTCAGCCTTGATAGCCTCAGTGTGGTTGACCTGATATACTGCACCGGATGTACAAAGGCAGCTACATCGGTGAAACAGGCTCAGAGTTATTCCTACATTTCAACAATCACAAACAAGCCAATAGAGCCAAATATACATACCATACAATGGCCATCCATTATAATCTCCCAAATCACACCATAGACAACATCAAATGCATTCTCATAGCCTCCAATTTGAAGACACAATAACACAGACGCAAACACGAAACAAAACTCATTCTGACACTCAACACCCACAATTCAGGACTGAATACAGTTTGGGGACCACTCAATGAATATTAATTCCAAAAACAAACTGGTCAAGAACATTTTTGCCACTTATTGTAAGCATTGCTCTTTATAAAAATGGAATTGAGTTCTCTAAACAAATGTAAACAGAAACCATAAATCAGGGGCAGGCAACCTCCGGCCCACGGGCAACCTCTGGCCCGCCACCCTGCTATGCTTTATTATTGCAAGTAAAACTCATGTCATTTTGTGACATAGACGTAAAAGTAGGTTTCAATTAAGATTTACAGTGGGATAAAAATGTATGAATATCAGCGAGCGATGATGCATGTATATTTCATTTTTCTTTAACTATTAAGAGATAAAAAGAGAAAGAGAGAGGCAAAGAGGAAACGAAAGACGAGGAAAGGGCATAAAATAGAACTTATGTAAATGCTGGATCAACTTGTTACTTCCCCCGTCATTATTTTTTATGATTCCAAAATAGGCCCTTCGTCGGCGCGTTTTATAACATCACAAACCGAAGTCTCTTGAGAAAAAATATCAGATTTGTAGTGTTCAATGCAATTTTTGTACAATTTATTCATGTAAACAAAATATAGTAATTCTGAGATTTTGTTTTTCACTTCGGCCCGCGATCTCCTTCCAAAAGTCTCATCTGGCCCTCACTCTGAAAAGGTTGCTCGCCCCTGCCATAAATGCTATTTTTCCTTACTTTTAGGGTGAATGTAATAACTTAAAATGCCCGACTACTGATCACAATTTCAAGTTATCTGGCGGTCGGGTTTCGAATTTCAGTATGGAAATACTTGCCAGGCCTAACCACATTAAAGAGCCATCATATGGCGAAACAGTTGTCTGTCGATGACAATACACCTTCTAAAAAGAAAATTATGACAAATATTCGAACGACGCATAAGAAATGAAAAATGTATTTAGTACGCACGGGCTGACATGAGCAATAGATTTTGTTACCTATGCAAATGACGCGGTCAAATGATGTGACAAAGTATCCGGGGCCCCATGGGGATCGGGTACCCTGGTGATGCGCTAGTATGCATCTTGGTGGTGATGCTACGCCAACTGAGGGCCCTGCGACGAGACGAAGTGGAGATATAAAACTAGTATATATTTGACGTAGAAATGAACTTATTCGGATGACAGAACGAGACGTCAGCTAGTCTTGCAGAATCGTGTCAGATATTCAAAATCAATTACCACCAGAGGTGAGGAGACAGTTGCCAGCGGGAAGGTGGAGATTAGAGAATTCCATCTCGCAATTTTAATTCTGAAATATCAATAACGTGATATTGTTTGGGTGAATGGCGCGTTTTTTAGAGACGCAAGTCTTTTATGGTTGTTTTGAAGATGTCACGACCAGGAAGACACAAAACACTCTTGACAGAGTTATGTGAGTCTGTCATCGTTTGTTTACGATGACGGTGGGTTATGGGGAAATCCCATTTATTGTGAGAAAAAAGGAGTGCGACGCCCGTCCCCATCCTCCTTGAGAGAGGAAGACAGGCAGAGAGTAAGATGGCGGAGAAGGGGTGTGTACGACTATAGATGCACGAGAAAGAGAGATAACAAAAATGTTGCCGCTTCAATAAAAGAATGTTTTTTTCATGCACGAGCGAGTTGAACTGATGCCCGGGGGAGACTGAAGTGGCGTGCGCCGAAGAACCAGACTGGACAAAATTCTAGCCACCGCCTTCGCCCGTTAAGCTTGTGACTTAGACAACCACTTGTGTAAAGAATTCGCACGCACAGAGAACTAGCAAAATAACTTAGCGAAAAACAACCCTTGCTAAAGACATTTACGAGCACGGTAGACATTAATCCTACCATTGACAAATGTAAAATCAATTCTTTTATTTTTATTAATAATTACTTTTCTATACAAAAAAAAACAAAAAACAGACCGAGTTGTTGAACATTGTTCTTTTCCTTTTGTTCTGCTTTGAATGATCCTTCGCCCCCCCCCCCACAGAGCCAACCGGTTGCTGTTCGCCTAGTGATCGCTCGCTGATATAAACAGTTTCAACGTGGGAATGTGTTCGTAGCTGGACAAGATCAACCAGATCGGCGACGTCATCATCATCATCATCGACACCATTCCGGCCTAGAGGGACTTGGATCTATTTTTTTTATTGGCACGACGATCTGCACGGCTGGGGTGTCACAATCCGGCACCGCGACCAGGATATCACACCTTTGTGGTTGACAACCGTATGCAGTGGGGTTCACATTACGAAACAATGGTTTATAATATGTCTACCCCTTTCCACTAATTCAAACTAGCGTAGCCGCGCTAACAAACATTGCAGATTCTTCTTTCTGACCCAGAAGTCCACGAACGATGAAAATGAAAGAGAAAAACAAACAAAAAAAACAATTTGTTTTGACAAGGAAAATTCTAATTTTTGAAAACTTAGATTAAAATAAAAGTTAGTTATTTTAACACACACACATTATGATTTTCTCAACAAAAAAAATAATACTTTTACGAAACAATGGTTTTTATTATGTCTACCCCTTTCTACTGATTATATGTATACATGTATTTTTATGTAATTATTTTCATTGGTGATTGCAGCGTTCGTTGTTTTTTTGCTTACTATTATTTCGATTGTCTCAATTCCTAAATGATTAAGATGTAGAAAATTGCATTATTAGTCGCCCTTAACTTTATAATAGGTATTTTTCGTTAATATATATACATTTTAATTAATTTTATACGTACATATAAGTAATCCATGGACACGTGTTTCTGGCTAACTTAGACAAGGATCGAACCTTCGATATTGATGTCTATAGTCCAGCGTTTTACAATCGGACCAAAACGTCTAGAAATATGTATGATTTTTATCACCTAAATATTATATATATATCTTATCAGTGTAGAGATGATAATCTCAGACAGTCGCAAGGTTCGAACCCTCGCCACAGAGTCAACCTAGACTCATCAAGCAAGCGCCATAACCATTAGGCCACGGGACATTATCACATTTTAGAAGGGAATTTGAGTTCTATTGATCCGAACGTATATATATATATATATATATATATATATATATATATATATATATATATATATATGCATTTATAAATATATATGTATATTTCGATTGTTTCATTTCCTAAGTGATTAAGATGCGGAAAATTGAATTATTAGTCGCCCTTAACTTTATAGGACGTATTTTTTCCGTTAAGTTAACGCCCTGAACTTTATAAGTTAAATAACGAACGCTGCAATCACCAATAAAAATAATTACATAGAAATACATTAAAATATTTAGGTGATAAAAATCGTACATATTTCGAGACAGAGCGTCTTGGTCCAGTGGTAGAACGCTGGACTATAGACATCAATATCGAAGGTTCGATCTGTGTAAGTTAGCCATGCTGATGACGGCTGTGAGCCAGAAACACGTGTTCATGGATTACTTTTATGTACGTATAAAATAAATAAATATATATATATGTAAAAATAAAAATGGAATAAAGAATAAGCAATTCAACAACTAACAAAAATAAACTCAAAAACTCATGTTGTAAAGTTCCACCGAGATATTTCGGCCGTAGATACGACCATTTTCGATCAGTTAATAAACTTTACTTCAAAACGGAAAAGTTTTCAAATTTATACAGAGAATGCGATTGGAAGAAAATGTCACGTGCAGAGAACAACGAAACGGGGAGAAAAAGGAATGCGAGGAATGTTATGAAAAGAGAAAGAAAAAGATTATGAAGAAGAGGAAGAAGAAGAAAGAGATACCAATCAACCAGTGTCTTTAGAACGTCAGTTGAAGAAGACGAAACGAAGAAGAGAAAGCGAGAGCAAACGTGAGAAAGGGTAAATCGACATGTTGTTGTCGAAAACTATTAAAGAAGAAAAAAAGAGAGAGAGAAAAAATCAGTGCTTAGATATCGCCTGCTGATTGAATTCGGGCTGAGAGCGTCAAAAGTCTACAGGATTAGTAGTAATTGGGGCAGTTAACGTCGAGGGACGAAACAAGGGAAGAGGAGGAGGCAGGGGAGGAGGGGAAGAAGAGAGACAAGGGTTAAAAGTTAGCCATATATATATATATATGTGTGTGTGTTATATACACATTGTTATAGTTTTCTCAACAAAAAAATAATACTTTTATGAAACAATGGTTTATAATATGCCTACCCCTTTCTACTGATTCAAATTTTATTGTTTTTTTGTTATTTATTATCTGAAAGCTTAGCTCCGTATGGTAGAATAAAAATGGCGGCTGGATCTAAATATTGTTATCCTATTAACTGGGAAGAGGGGCTTTCGCATGAGTGTTGAACGTTTTCCATTTTATGCTTGAACATTTTGCATCATCTTACATTCTTATAAATGCTTTTCTTGAGGTTTCTGCTGAACAGCGTGTAATTGCTATCACAATATAAACACGACTAATTATGTGTTTAGAAGTTGCTTGTCATGCTTGCATATGTTTTTCTCATCGGCAGTTTTTCCAATTTTTTCATATTTTTCTCTCTATATATTTTACCATTCATCTCATAGGCGTATATTATCCATTTCTAAGTCCAATTTCCAGCAAGCTTATTTTTTCGCTTTCTTTAAATAGTTGCATTTTATATTGTGTATTAAACACGCAGCCATAGGCAGGATTTAGTGAACATGATGACAACTTTGTCGCAAATTGAAGTGCCAGCTTATCTCTACTTAGATGTGAAGATTCTCCATTTACTTCACTATATAAACTCTATACTGGAGTCTCAGTCTCTGGTGATGAATAGTTTCCAATTGCTTCAGGTATGAGGGTTGCATATTTTTTTAAATAATGCAAGTCATAACACTTGAAAACTTTCTTGACAACCAAGAACTTTGCATCAACCAAAAATAACAAGCCGCGCGTGCGTGCGTGCGTGCCCCCCCCCCTTCTGTATGTGACTTGATGTGGCGAGTGTAAAATGCAATAAATTTGGGGCATTTTTGACCCCCTGGGGGCGTGAACCAGAATTTTTCTGAGGTCAAGGATACTCATTTTATATCCAGAACAATTGCCTCTACATTTTGGCCAAGTTTCAGAAAAATTGAATGAATGGATCACACGTTATGGAAGAAAAGGGTCATTTTTTGCCATTTTGACTCCCTGGGGGCGCGAACCAGATTTTTTCCAAGGTCAGCGATACTTATTTTCTATTAGGAACAATTGCCTCCACATTTTGGCCAAGTTTCAGAGAAATTGAATGGATGGGGCAAAAAATGTAATGTTTTGCCACTTCGGGGCCTTTTGACCACCTGGGGGGGGGGGGGGGCTAACCAGATTTTTTCAAAAATCGGAGAATGTCACTTTCTAACCTGACCAAAGTTACAACTTCATGCAAAATTTCAGAGAAATTCAATGGATGGTTGCGGAGAAAAATCCTGGCGGACGGATGGACATGCCTCAAAACATAAGCCCCCCGATTTTATAAATCGGGGGACCAATTAACGTTTCATAACAATTTGGTTTCATTAAAAATTTAATAACACCCTAACCCTAACACCGATACTGTTATAATTCAATTTAAGTTTCACAATAATAATTAAAATAAATATAAAAATTTAATAACACCCCTAACCCTAACACCGATACTGTTATAATTCAATTTAAGTTTCACATTAATAATAATTAAAATAAATATGAAAATTTAATAACACCCCTAACCCTAACACCGATACTGTTATAATTCAATTTAAGTTTCACATTAATAATAATTAAAATAAATATAAAAATTTAATAACACCCCTAACCCTAACACCGATACTGTTATAATTCAATTTAAGTTTCACATTAATAATAATTAAAATAAATATAAAAATTTAATAACACCCCTAACCCTAACACCGATACTGTTATAATTCAATTTAAGTTTCACATTAATAATAATTAAAATAAATATGAAAATTTAATAACACCCCTTACTCTAACACCGATACTGTTATAATTCAATTTAAGTTTCACATTAATAATAATTAAAATAAATATAAAAATTTAATAACACCCCTAACCCTAACACCGATACTGTTATAATTCAATTTAAGTTTCACATTAATAATAATTAAAATAAAAATAAAAATTTAATAACACACCTAACCCTAACACCGATACTGTTATAATTCAATTTAAGTTTCACATTAATAATAATTAAAATAAATATAAAAATTTAATAACACACCTAACCCTAACACCGATACTGTTATAATTCAATTTAAGTTTCACATTAATAATAATTAAAATAAATATAAAAATTTAATAACACACCTAACCCTAACATCGATACTGTTATAATTCAATTTAAGTTTCACATTAATAATAATTAAAATAAATATAAAAATTTAATAACACCCCTAACCCTAACACAGATACTGTTATAATTCAATTTAAGTTTCACATTAATAATAATTAAAATAAATATAAAAATTTAATAACACCCCTAACCCTAACACCGATACTGTTATAATTCAATTTAAGTTTCACATTAATAATAATTAAAATAAATATAAAAATTTAATAACACCCCTAACCCTAACACCGATACTGTTATAATTCAATTTAAGTTTCACATTAATAATAATTAAAATAAATATGAAAATTTAATAACACCCCTTACTCTAACACCGATACTGTTATAATTCAATTTAAGTTTCACATTAATAATAATTAAAATAAATATAAAAATTTAATAACACCCCTAACCCTAACACCGATACTGTTATAATTCAATTTAAGTTTCACATTAATAATAATTAAAATAAAAATAAAAATTTAATAACACACCTAACCCTAACACCGATACTGTTATAATTCAATTTAAGTTTCACATTAATAATAATTAAAATAAATATAAAAATTTAATAACACACCTAACCCTAACACCGATACTGTTAGAATTCAATTTAAGTTTCACATTAATAATAATTAAAATAAATATAAAAATTTAATAACACCCCTAACCCTAACACCGATACAGTTATAATTCAATTTAAGTTTCACATTAATAATAATTAAAATAAATATAAAAATTTAATAACACCCCAAACCCTAACACCGATACTGCTATAATTCAATTTAAGTTTCACATTAATAATAATTTAAATAAATATAAAAATTTAATAACATCCCTAACCCTAACACCGATACTGTTATAATTCAATTTAAGTTTCACATTAATAATAATTAAAATAAATATAAAAATTTAATAACACCCCTAACCCTAACACCGATACTGTTATAATTCAATTTAAGTTTCACATTAATAATAATTAAAATAAATATAAAAATTTAATAACACACCTAACCGTAACACCGATACTGTTATAATTCAATTTAAGTTTCACATTAATAATAATTAAAATAAATATAAAAATTTAATAACACACCTAACCCTAACACCGATACTGTTATAATTCAATTTAAGTTTCACATTAATAATAATTAAAATAAATATAAAAATTTAATAACACCCCTAACCCTAACACCGATACTGTTATAATTCAATTTAAGTTTCACATTAATAATAATTAAAATAAATATAAAAATTTAATAACACCCCTAACCCTAACACCGATACTGTTATAATTCAATTTAAGTTTCACATTAATAATAATTAAAATAAATATAAAAATTTAATAACACCCCTAACCCTAACACAGATACTGTTATAATTCAATTTAAGTTTCACATTAATAATAATTAAAATAAATATAAAAATTTAATAACACCCCTAACCTTAACACCGATACTGTTATAATTCAATTTAAGTTTCACATTAATAATAATTAAAATAAATATAAAAATTTAATAACACCCCTAACCCTAACACCGATACTGTTATAATTCAATTTAAGTTTCACATTAATAATAATTAAAATAAATATAAAAATTTAATAACACCCCTAACCCTAACACCGATACTGTTATAATTCAATTTAAGTTTCACATTAATAATAATTAAAATAAATATGAAAATTTAATAACACCCCTAACCCTAACACCGATACTGTTATAATTCAATTTAAGTTTCACATTAATAACAATTAAAATAAATATAAAAATTTAATAACACCCCTAACCCTAACACCGATACTGTTATAATTCAATTTAAGTTTCACATTAATAATAATTAAAATAAATATAAAAATTTAATAACATACCTAACCCTAACACCGATACTGTTATAATTCAATTTAAGTTTCACATTAATAATAATTAAAATAAATATAAAAATTTAATAACATACCTAACCCTAACACCGATACTGTTATAATTCAATTTAAGTTTCACATTAATAATAATTAAAATAAATATAAAAATTTAATAACATACCTAACCCTAACACCGATACTGTTATAATTCAATTTAAGTTTCACATTAATAACAATTAAAATAAATATAAAAATTTAATAACACCCCTAACCCTAACACCGATACTGTTATAATTCAATTTAAGTTTCACATTAATAATAATTAAAATAAATATAAAAATTTAATAACACCCCTAACCCTAACACCGATACTGTTATAATTCAATTTAAGTTTCACATTAATAATAATTAAAATAAATATAAAAATTTAATAACACACCTAACCCTAACACCGATACTGTTATAATTCAATTTAAGTTTCACATTAATAATAATTAAAATAAATATAAAAATTTAATAACACACCTAACCCTAACACCGATACTGTTATAATTCAATTTAAGTTTCACATTAATAATAATTAAAATAAATATAAAAATTTAATAACACACCTAACCCTAACACCGATATTGTTATAATTCAATTTAAGTTTCACATTAATAATAATTAAAATAAATATAAAAATTTAATAACACACCTAACCCTAACACCGATACTATTATAATTCAATTTAAGTTTCACATTAATAATAATTAAAATAAATATAAAAATTTAATAACACACCTAACCCTAACACCGATACTGTTATAATTCAATTTAAGTTTCACATTAATGATAATTAAAATAAATATAAAAATTTAATAACACACCTAACCCTAACACCGATACTGTTATAATTCAATTTAAGTTTCACATTAATAATAATTAAAATAAATATAAAAATTTAATAACACCCCTAACCCTAACACCGATACTATTATAATTCAATTTAAGTTTCACATTAATAATAATTAAAATAAATATAAAAATTTAATAACACACCTAACCCTAACACCGATACTGTTATAATTCAATTTAAGTTTCACATTAATAATAATTAAAATAAATATAAAAATTTTATAACACCCCTAACCCTAACACCGATACTGTTATACTTCAATTTAAGTTTCACATTAATAATAATTAAAATAAATATAAAAATTTAATAACACACCTAACCCTAACACCGATACTGTTATAATTCAATTTAAGTTTCACATTAATAATAATTAAAATAAATATAAAAATTTAATGATACACCTAACCCTAACACCGATACTGTTATAATTCAATTTAAGTTTCACATTAATAATAATTAAAATAAATATAAAAATTTAATAACACACCTAACCCTAACACCGATACTGTTATAATTCAATTTAAGTTTCACATTAATAATAATTAAAATAAATATAAAAATTTAATAACACACCTAACCCTAACACCAATACTGTTATAATTCAATTTAAGTTTCACATTAATAATAATTTAAATAAATATAAAAATTTAATAACACCCCTAACCCTAACACCGATACTGTTATAATTCAATTTAAGTTTCACATTAATAATAATTAAAATAAATATAAAAATTTAATAACACACCTAACCCTAACACCGATACTGTTATAATTCAATTTAAGTTTCACATTAATAATAATTAAAATAAATATGAAAATTTAATAACACCCCTAACCCTAACACCGATACTGTTATAATTCAATTTAAGTTTCACATTAATAATAATTAAAATAAAGATAAAAATTTAATAACACCCCTAACCCTAACACCGATACTGTTATAATTCAATTTAAGTTTCACATTAATAATAATTAAAATAAATATAAAACTTTAATAACACACCTAACCCTAACACCGATACTGTTATAATTCAATTTAAGTTTCACATTAATAATAATTAAAATAAAGATAAAAATTTAATAACACCCCTAACCCTAACACCGATACTGTTATAATTCAATTTAAGTTTCACATTAATAATAATTAAAATAAAGATAAAAATTTAATAACACACCTAACCCTAACACCGATACTGTTATAATTCAATTTAAGTTTCACATTAATAATAATTAAAATAAATATAAAAATTTAATAACACCCCTAACCCTAACACCGATACTGTTATAATTCAATTTAAGTTTCACATTAATAATAATTAAAATAAATATAAAACTTTAATAACACACCTAACCCTAACACCGATACTGTTATAATTCAATTTAAGTTTCACATTAATAATAATTAAAATAAATATAAAAATTTAATAACACCCCTAACCCTAACACCGATACTGTTATAATTCAATTTAAGTTTCACATTAATAATAATTAAAATAAATATAAAAAATTAATAACACACCTAACCCTAACACCGATACTGTTATAATTCAATTTAAGTTTCACATTAATAATAATTAAAATAAATATAAAAATTTAATAACACACCTAACCCTAACACCGATACTGTTATAATTCAATTTAAGTTTCACATTAATAATAATTAAAATAAATATAAAAATTTAATAACACACCTAACCCTAACACCGATACTGTTATAATTCAATTTAAGTTTCACATTAATAATAATTAAAATAAATATAAAAATTTAATAACACCCCTAACCCTAACACCGATACTGTTATAATTCAATTTAAGTTTCACATTAATAATAATTAAAATAAATATAACAATTTAATAACAGCCCTAACCCTAACACCGATACTGTTATAATTCAATTTAAGTTTCACATTAATAATAATTAAAATAAATATAAAAATTTAATAACACCCCTAACCCTAACACCGATACTGTTATAATTCAATTTAAGTTTCACATTAATAATAATTAAAATAAATATAAAAATTTAATAACACACCTAACCCTAACACCGATACTGTTATAATTCAATTTAAGTTTCACATTAATAATAATTAAAATAAATATAAAAATTTAATAACACACCTAACCCTAACACCGATACTGTTATAATTCAATTTAATTTTCACATTAATAATAATTAAAATAAATATAAAAATTTAGAAAAAATAAACAACTTATTTCTCTACCCAGGCAAAATCAGTTTCTTTATTTGTTCATGCACTGTAACTAAACTGACTGTGATTTCCCTCTTCTTACCCGCGTTCACCCGAAAATAATGGAAGTATTTCAAGTTCCAGTTTAATTTCAAAGAAAAGACAATAAAAATAGGGGTTCAAACTATTTCATTCTGTTATCTATTTCTTATTTCAAGAAAGAAAGAAAATAAGGGTATCTTTTACTTTACTCCGCAGAGTCGTGAACGGAGTCAAAAAAACGAACGAGAAAGTGTTTAAAAACATAAATATGCAACAAGTAAAGGCGACCTACGTCGAGAATAGATATTTTCCTACGTAGCTATGACATTTGTTTGTATTTTTACGTAGTATACATGGGTTTTTATTAGATGTAAAAAAAAAATTCTTGTTTTTTTTTGTGCACAAAAAGAAAATGGCGGCCGGTCCTTATTCTCTTACATACCCCCCCCCCCCCTACGATCGCCATCTTGGATTTGTGCGATGTTGGTGTGACGAATAATTTAATTTCTAATAAATAGCACTTCGAACGGGTTAAAAATACAAACAAATGCCACAGGTAAGTTTGAAAATAACTTTTATCGCCTTCAGTTACTTTTATTTGTTGTATATTTGTTTTTTGAGCGTTTTTAGTCTGCTGAGTTAAAGTAAAAGATACCTGAAAATAAATAGGATCGAAACGCAGGTGAATCGGTACAGGTGTTGGATAATGGCCCTATGGGAATGGACGTAGGGTTTGACATGCGCGAGTTAACGCGGGTGCAGTCGAGTGCAGAACAGGGCTTGTTCTCACAGTCAGAGCTGACAGACGTGACAAGGTTACCGTGTGACAAGACCCCAGATCAAGGGTCAGTCTACACCTGCGAGAGGATCCGTGACGTCACTCGTTCTCGTGAGAAGCGAGTTGTAGTCAGTCTGATTCGGAAGGCGAACCGAGAGGACGTGCGATTCACGATGTAAAACTAAGGGAAATATTTCCCTTAAGGGAAGACAAGCGCGAGAAATCCTTTCCCCCCCTCTCTATGAATGGTTAAGAAACATAGTTAACTAACTACGATAAAGTAGTGATTTGCTCTCCCCCTCTCTCTCGACGTAGTGAATGACTCCCAGTTGAAATAACGATTGTAATAAAATAAATTAAATTTAAAAGCAGAGTTTGTCTTCGGAGTGCGTCATGGCTTTTGTTGCAGACACGGACGGTGTGGTTCACGGCAGGAAGGCAAGAACAAAGAATTCATCCACTAGACGACACGCCACCCTCTACTACAAGCGAGGGAGAAATCTAAGGTATGCAACACAGGGAATTACCTATAACAGAGAAAGTAGTAGCTTAAGGTCACTAAGAAAAGCGCAACCGTACATCGACGGGTACCTTGCACTTTTAATAGGTTGACGGTTTTGTACGGCCCGTGAACTGCACTCTTTACTATAAAACGTGCTTAATAGCTTCCTATCCGTTCATAAAAACTACTATCTTTTTTTTTAACAGGCGAATTTGTTTTTTTACTATGACTCACATTGCAATCTAATATTAATGCGTAATTTTTATTTTCAAATTGAATTAAAATCGTTAAAAATACTCCATTTTTTTTAGGGAGACTATCATAAAAATGTATTATTAATGAGTTTTCATCTTTTCTCTTTATTAAAAACTAGCATAACCCGTCGCCCGGCGTTGCACAGGGGAGAAAGTACTACCGATTGCATGACGTCGAATAAAAAAAGAAACGTCCTATTGTTTGTCTCCACCCCCCCCCCCCTCTACCGTGTTGGCGAATGTTTTAAATTTAAAAAAAAAGAAACGGCCTATTGTTTGTCTTCACATCCCCCCTCTACCGTGTTGGCGAATGTTTTAAATTAAAAAAAAAAAAGAAACGGCCTATTGTTTGTCTCCACCCTCCCCCCTCTACCGTGTTGGCGAATGTTTTAAATTTAAAAAAAAAAAGAAACGGCCTATTGTTTGTCTCCACCCTCCCCCCTCTACCGTGTTGGCGAATGTTTTAAATTTAAAAAAAAAAAGAAACGGCCTATTGTTTGTCTCCACCCTCCCCCCTCTACCGTGTTGGCGAATGTTTTAAATTTAAAAAAAAAAGAAACGGCCTATTGTTTGTCTCCACCCTCCCCCCTCTACCGTGTTGGCGAATGTTTTAAATTTAAAAAAAAAAAAGAAACGGCCTATTGTTTGTCTCCACCCTCCCCCCTCTACCGTGTTGGCGAATGTTTTAAATTTAAAAAAAAAAAGAAACGTCCTATTGTTTGTCTCCACCCCCCCCCCCTCTACCGTGTTGGCGAATGTTTTAAATTAAAAAAAAAAGAAACGGCCTATTGTTTGTCTTCACATCCCCCCTCTACCGTGTTGGCGAATGTTTTAAATTTAAAAAAAAAAAGAAACGGCCTATTGTTTGTCTCCACCCCCCCCCCTACCGTGTTGGCGAATGTTTTAAATTTAAAAAAAAAAAGAAACGGCCTATTGTTTGTCTCCCCCCCCCCTCTACCGTGTTGGCGAATGTTTTAAATTTTAAAAAAAAAAGAAAAAAGTGGTAGAGTAGGATGGGATCAAACACTAAAACTGGCGATCATGAAACCTGCCTTCTTAACGACTGCACCACGGGTCCGAGTTAAAAATACGCGTGAAAATAGGCCAATTAATCTAAGCTTGTTTATTGGCAGTTAAGTTTTTGCGTATTGCTTTATAGAATGTAGTAAATTAATACCAGGCAAATAATAAATAAGAACCGGTGTTTTGTGAAAATTAAACTGTGTGTATTAGTTCCCGGTGTCGATGAGTAGAGTGACAGTACATAATTGTTAGGGAGAAAAGTTTTTGCTACCACCTATATGGAGTTAGTTTTTCGGAGAGACGTGGATGGTGAGCCAAATGTAATATTTAGTGTTAGGTAGGAAAAAATAATAACAATTTTACTAAAACACGCTCGAGTGAATAAGTGCAGTATAGTGGTGAGTTTAGTAGCCTGTGATGCATGTGGTTATTTTCCTATACTCCGAGAAGGTACAGGGGAAAAATCGTCTCTACTTTATATATTAGATGTCTATAAGTGAATTGTTTACTGTTTTAGACACATGGCAATGTTCGTCCTCTGCTTAAATAAATTTTATTCTAGTTCGAATAACCGCTACTACCACTTTCTTTATGGTATTCATCCAGCGTCAGGCATTCCGCCTTCCACTGAAAGTGGAAGTTTATGGGAAGTAAAAATCCACAAGCGGCCCCCAGTCAGCATGTGGGCTGGTGAATCTCTGTCCCATATGAGGGTTCTTGATAAGGTGCAGAAACGTATCTGTAATTTGATTGGCCCTACCCTTTCTTCTTCTCTGAACTCTCTCTCTCTCACAGATGTAACGTTGCTAGTCTCAGTCTTTTCTATAAATACTATTATAGCATGTGTTCTTCAGAATTATGTGATCTATTCCCTGCTTCTTTTGTTCCAGCTCGTTTGACTCGTTGGTCTAGTGATCCCCATCAATTCGCTGTTTTGATACCTCATTGTAATACAGCTTCCTATTCCAGTAGCTTCTTTCCAAGAACCGCAGACTTGTGGAACTCTCTTCCTGCTGACTGTTTTCCTCCAACCTATAACCTTGGTTTTTTCAAGACTAAGGCCAATAGGCATCTCCTATTTTTGCGATAATCATATTTCGTTCTTGTTAGCTCCTTAAATCAAGTGGCTTCATACCTTGTCTGGAGCGATTTCCATAAAAAATAAAAAATTTAAAAAAATATTGTTACACACATGCACACACAAAAAAAATGTCTTCGGAAAAATCAAATTCATTTTTGGTTTTCATTTATTTGCAAGACATTTCTGAACAAAAAAAATCCATTTTTTTTTTTTTAAATCATTAAAAAAAAACAAAACAAAAAAAAACTGAAGGTTTTATTGGATGTATCAACATCACTTGCGAAATCCGACACGCCTTAAACGATTCGAACATCCGTTTTTAGTATAAGGAAATGCGGGTAGTGATGAAATTGTTTCTTTTTCTGTTTCATTAATGGGGGGTTTCGACTGTTTGAATGCTCTTTCCGCCATGTAAACGGACTTCCTTTGGCAAATGTCTTTATCTCTTTATGCTTTTCCGGGAAAGATTACGTAGCAAGGGAGGCTACTCAACCTTAGCCATTATGACTAACATACCAGTGTTAAACTTGATATGAAAAAAAAAAAAAAAAAAAAAAAAAAAAAATTTTCACTACTGCAGCGCCATCTACCTTTCACTTCAAAACAGCCAGTCATCCAAGGGGGATAACTCCAAACTGTCATTAAATTCATACGATGAACATAAAATATGTGAGAAAAGACTTGATGACTTTTGCATTCTGATTGTTTGCACTGGTGTAAAATCACACGAGTGCTTACTGAATTCTTTTGTGACGTCACCTAAACCCGTAGGCAAGGTCAAGAAATTGTCCCATTTACTTCTTATATATATATATATATATATATATATTTATATATATGAATTTATTAAAAAAAAGTTTAAAGCAAAATTGAAAAAAAAAAATAAAAATAAAATTAATTTTGGTAAAATTAAAAAAAAAAAAAATTTAATTTTTTTTTTATTTAAAAAAAAAAGAAAAAATTATTTTTTAAAGCCAAAATTTTTTGGTAAAATTAAAAAAAAAAAAAATCAATAAAACCAAAATTTGTTAAAATAAAGAAAAAAGAAGAATAAATTTAATTTTTTAAAAACCTTATTTTGATTAAAAAAAAATTAAAAAAAAAAAAAAAAAAATTATGGGACGCGACAAAAATTATTTGGATACACTGTCTCATTTGCGACGTAGTCTTTCGACCCTTTCAAGCCGATCATCCATGTCATCATCACTGTGATAACCTCCAGGTATTGCAGCTGCCCCACCCCGAGTCGCTTTCATCAGCTCAGCATCCGGGCCTTTGTCCAAATTTTCATAGAGTAACACGTTGAGGGTTTCCTCAAAGATCCTCGCCTCTGGATATTCAACCTGGAAAGAAGCAGAAAGAAATTACGGAGATTAGAGAAAAAAAAATAGACGTAACACTAAACAATCTGCTTAAAATTTATGTTCTATGACTATACACCTATTGTCACTGCTACCAGTTTAGTATTATTAGACTTGTTCAGAAGTGATGGAGAAAAGTTATAGTCTATTAGCAGGGCTACCCAGCGTCGTCCGAAGTTCCGTAAATTAATGAGATTGCAGAAAAAAAAAATAGAAGTTTCGCAATTTTTGAGATGGGGATTGATAATTTGGATTATTCGGACTACTGTTCTCATCTTGGATGCTATTCTCACAACGTTTCAGCTAATGTAACCTCCGACCTTCTTCAGGTGCGTCTTGTCAGAACTTTAGAAGCAGTACGGAATTTTGAACGAAACTCTTTATTTATTCCATGAGGGTAGCTTGCTTTAATAAATAATAAAAGTGCTCAGTGATAATCAGTTCTAAGTGACAGTCTTCTGGAGGTTGAAGGTTCAATCCTCAGTACGGGCATCAATACTAAGAATACAATTGCAAATTACTCATGGCTGATGGAACACTAGCCCGTGGATTCAAACAAGAGACAGACATTTTGAAAGATGTATTTCAGCAGATGTGTTTCAGCTTCCACTATAAATGTTCAATTAATTAGTAAATCCTCTTCTTCCAATTGTAAAAAGTAAATAAATAATTAATTGTTGATCATACCAAGTTTCTTCAGTCAAATTATTTCTCATATTTTTGTTTGTTAACTCACATTCACAGATTCCAATTTACACCCGCTCAGTTAACCAAACACGGTCACTTCAAGTATGTTATTATATTGATAACTAGCTGCCTTTAATGTGGCAATTTGAATTAAAATGTAACTCTATTGTCATAATTTTAGAAGCAGTTGACAAATTGTGCTTATTGTATCGTCATGTTATTTCGAAATCTACTATGAGTTTTTTCTAAACCAATTTTGCATTTAATCTAGATGGATGTTGGTTTCTCTGAATTTTCTCCCCGGCTCAACTTTCTTTTTCTTCTCCTTTTTATTATTTGTTTTACATTTGCTAACAATCATGTAGATCGAATTGTGTTAATTATAGTATGTTTTTTAGTAAATAACTTTAATTAATTACTGCTAATATCGACGAAACTCTTGCATATATATATATATATATATATATATAATAATGGTAATAATCCAGGTGAAAAATATCCACAGGGTGGTAATCCAGAGAATTTTAACCGGGTTTATAAAAAGTGCTCAATATCAAAATAGAGCTTTATATATGATAATTTTATTTACACAGACATGTACAAAATCTGCGACACTGGCATGTCGATGTTATCGATCAACAGTTACTATAAACTGAGATCTCATCAGGCAGAGTTAGAATCCGATCTTAACCTCAGATCATATTTGGAGAGAAACCATTCTCTCCAAATATGATCTGAGGTTAAGATCGGATTCTAACTCTGCCTGATGAGATCTCAGTTTATAGTAACTGTTGATCGATAACATCGACATGCCAGTGTCGCAGATTTTGTACATGTCTGTGTAAATAAAATTATCATATATATATATATATATATATATATATATATATATAAGTATCATTAAAAATAACGGACATCTTGTGTCTGGATATTTTTTCTATGATCCTTTCCGTTTTTCTGATTAGGTTCTTAGTTTCAGACGGAAACTGGCTGATAAAATTGCCATTGTTTTTTAGTAAATAACTTTAATTAATTACTGCTAATATCGACGAAACTCTTGTATATATCTGGGAAGCCATGAAATTAAATACTGTCTTGTTTTTAAATTCCCGAAACAGTTTTTCATGGTAAACAACTGATGATCCCTTAAAATAGTGTTAGAAACAAACTAATATAATAACTGTAAAAAATAAATTGACTTACATGAGTGTTTTTCCACTGAAAGACTTGGGACTATAACTTTTTTTTCTTTCTTTTTTTTAATATAGTTTTAATGGTTGAGAAACTTCCGAGACTATATATATATATATATATATGAGAAATAGGATAATAAAATTATGAATGAATAACATCGAACAATCAATTGCCAACAATCATGTTGACTCAACTCTTGTTATGTAGATCAAATTGTGTTGATTATAGTAACGTCCCCCTTGGCTCCTAACCGAGACAGACATTTTGTAATGACATTATCATTATCAGCTTCCACTATAAATGTCAATTAATTAGTAAATCCTCTTCTTCCAATTGTAAAAAGTAAATAAATAATTAATGTTTGTCTATACCAAGGTTTTTCAGTGAAATTCTTTCCTATATTTTTTGTTTGTTAACTTACATTCACATATTCAAGCTTCCACTATAAATGTCGATTAATTAGTAAATCCTCTTCTTCCAATTGT
Source organism: Sepiola atlantica (assembly GCA_963556195.1). Lineage (NCBI taxonomy): Eukaryota > Metazoa > Mollusca > Cephalopoda > Sepiida > Sepiolidae > Sepiola > Sepiola atlantica. Next base: position 51,156,974 of record OY744549.1, read on the forward strand.
AAAAAGTAAATAAATAATTAATTATTGTCTATACTAAGTTTTTTCAGTGAAATTCTTTCCTATATTTTTTGTTTATTAACTCACATTCACGTATTTAAATTTCCACCTACTCTTAGAATTCTAGGAATTGGAGCTTAACCTTACACCTTCCGAATCTTCAAATTAATTAGTAAATCCTCTTCTTCCAATTGTAAAAAGTAAATAAATAATTAATTATTGTCTATACCAAGTTTTTTCAGTCAAATTCTTTCCTATATTTTTTGTTTTTTTAACTCACATTCACATATTCAAAGTTACCCCTACTCAGTTAACCGAACACGGTCACTTCAGTAAGAAGAATACCTTACAAGATGAGAACAGTCGTCTAAATATAGTAGTCTATTGCATTTTTTATTTAAATTAAGAATGTATTTTCTGCCTGTATTTCTGTCAAATACGTGGTAAGATGGGGAGGTACTGTTGCCACATCTGGGGAGGTGATGCTCAGAGCACCCTTTCCTCCCACTATAAATGTCAATCTGTTGCTACGTACACAGCTATTCAGATATATGTTAATAATCTTAAACTAACGTTAATAAATAGATTAATTTCATTGTGTAACATGTTTGAAAATTGTCATTAGCCAGAGACGCAAAAATACTTCCATTATGTTCACGTGCAAATTGTGCATGTGAATACAATTATATTGAAAGTACATTTCCTAGTATGTCTTCGGAATTGGAGCTTAACCTTACACCTTCCGAATCTTCAAATTAATTAGTAAATCCTCTTCTTCCAATTGTAAAAAGTAAATAAATAATTAATGTTTGTCTATACCAAGGTTTTTCAGTCAAATTATTTCCTATATTTTTTGTTTTTTTAACTCACATTCACATATTCAAAGTTACCCCTACTCAGTTAACCGAACACGATCACTTCAGTAAGAAGAATACCTTACAAGGTGAGAACAGTCGTCTAAATATAGTAGTCTATTGCATTTTTTATTTAAATTAAGAATGTATTTTCTGCCTGTATTTCTGTCAAATACGTGGTAAGATGGGGAGGTACTGTTGCCACATCTGGGGAGGTGATGCTCAGAGCACCCTTTCCTCCCACTATAAATGTCAATCTGTTGCTACGTACACAGCTATTCAGATATATGTTAATAATCTTAAACTAACGCTAATAAAGAGATTAATTTCATTGTGTGACATGTTTGAAAATTGTCATTAGCTTCTTTAAGTAGCAGCCAGAGACGCAAAAATACTTCCATTATGTTCACATGCAAATTGTGCATGTGAATACAATTATATTGAAAGTACATTTCCTAGTATGTCTTCGGAATTGGAGCTTAACCTTACACCTTCCGAATCTTCAAATTAATTAGTAAATCCTCTTCTTCCAATTGTAAAAAGTAAATAAATAATTAATGTTTGTCTATACCAAGGTTTTTCAGTCAAATTATTTCCTATATTTTTTGTTTTTTTAACTCACATTCACATATTCAAAGTTACCCCTACTCAGTTAACCGAACACGATCACTTCAGTAAGAAGAATACCTTACAAGGTGAGAACAGTCGTCTAAATATAGTAGTCTATTGCATTTTTTATTTAAATTAAGAATGTATTTTCTGCCTGTATTTCTGTCAAATACGTGGTAAGATGGGGAGGTACTGTTGCCACATCTGGGGAGGTGATGCTCAGAGCACCCTTTCCTCCCACTATAAATGTCAATCTGTTGCTACGTACACAGCTATTCAGATATATGTTAATAATCTTAAACTAACGCTAATAAAGAGATTAATTTCATTGTGTGACATGTTTGAAAATTGTCATTAGCTTCTTTAAGTAGCAGCCAGAGACGCAAAAATACTTCCATTATGTTCACATGCAAATTGTGCATGTGAATACAATTATATTGAAAGTACATTTCCTAGTATGTCTTCGGAATTGGAGCTTAACCTTACACCTTCCGAATCTTCAAATTAATTAGTAAATCCTCTTCTTCCAATTGTAAAAAGTAAATAAATAATTAATTATTGTCTATACCAAGTTTTTTCAGTGAAATTCTTTCCTATATTTTTGTTTTTTTAACTCACATTCACATATTCAAAGTTACCCCTACTCAGTTAACCGAACACGGTCACTTCAGTCACTTCTTACAAGATGAGAACAGTCGTCGAAATATAGTAGTCTATTGCATTTTTTATTTAAATTAAGAATGTATCGCTCTAAGGTTGCTGGAAAATGGTTGCATCATTCTATCGCTCTCGAAAGTATCCCACTTCTGACGCTCTAGAAAGGTGAAGTACTGTTGCTATGAACATGCGCACCACTTCTCCAGCCGTGACGTCACCAGTTCGGCCGTTCCGGGTTCGGTTGGTCACCCGGCACTATTCAGGAAAAGTTGCCGTTCTGATGAAAGTTACCAATGTTGAAACGCCCGGTCCAGTGACTGCAAACTCCCACGTTGTGTTTGTTTAGATCAGTGAGCAATCAACTGGGGTGGGCTAGCAACCTTGTCTCGCTGTGAAGAGAGGGTCATTTCATATAAACAGTTGAAGAAAGGAATGATAAGCCGCAACGAATTGGTTTGCTGTTTCTCTTAGAAGAAGAATTATATTAGAAGAAACGGAAAAATAATATACATTGTTTTGTTTACAAAAACAGGCCGTTCGATATTATCAAGTTAATTTTGTGTGTTAGTCGGATGACGGTGTTTATAGTCGTTCTTATTCTAAGTGTTTTGAGGAGTTCGGGGGTACGTACACGTGCCGACCTCTTCTCTCGGCCGCGTCATCTCCGTCTAACTGTTCACTTTGTTGGTAAATCCCTTTTCTTTTATTGAGAATGTGCCAACCTCTACGGGGAGGGGGGGGGTTCGAATTCTTGTCAGCATCTAATAAGATCATGCCACGAGAACAAGTTTCCCGGTCAACTTGAACGATATGACCTAGATTGCAATTGACACTCAAGGACAGAAAGGTTAACACGAAAACAATTAAAAACAAAATACGATTTAGAATCGATATTGAATTTGAGATGGGAAGTTCATTTACTGGGGCGATCGAACTATGTTTTCCAACCTTGTTCTTATTTTGTTTATACTAGAAACATAAGATGATACTTGACTTTGAATAAGCTCGTGGCTAATTCACACTAGCGCCGTATTCTAGGCCCTGCCCTTCGCAGGGCCGCTTAATATTGTCGCATTGCCACATCTGGGGAGGTGCCTCTCAGAGCATCCTTTCCTTCCCTGACAGAGTACAAAATCGACTTCTAAATCTTGTGGCAGATGTTCTCTTCTCTTCCCTGCAGCCCCTTACTCACAGAAGAGACATTGCTAGTCTTTCTCTACTCTATCGTTATTTTCATAGTAGATGCTCAACTGAGCTGCAAAATATGCACCCCCCCCTTGTCAAACATTCACAACAAAAAACTCGTCTAGCTACAACCACTGTAAATATTTTTCCTTTCTTCCTGTGTGTACCGAAAACTAAACGGAACTTCCATGAGCAAAGTTTCTTTCCAAGAACTACCCATCTGTGGAACACAATATCACGGGACTGCTTCATAGCTGAATAAAACAGGGTCGTTTTCAAGTCCAATGGTAACAACTTCTTGTTGAGCTGTTCGCTTACATAATCAAATTCTGCCCAATTTCAACCATCGCAACCAATCCTGACGGTGTTGTCGTCTAACCGTCCAGCCGACAAACTCTTTAACCCTTATCCTCGAGTGGCCCTTGGGCCTTGATAAGCAGTGACTTGTTAGTACATAAAAACATTTTTTTAAATGATCAGACATTACTTGATTTAGCCATGTGGTTATAGTATAGTTTTGGCTTCAGACAAACAGATGCATAATCGCCATTATATCAATAGATTATTTCTGATACTTGTTAGTACATACATAAATAAAAAATGTATTAATAAGAAACTAGCGGAACCCGTGTAAATTACACGAAATGATGTTTTCAATACGGGTCCTAATGTAACAAAGCACCCTCTATTTGTTAGTAAGTTACGCTTGCTTTATTATGAGCCACCCCGCTTCTGGGTAAGAGTTAAATAATTGTTTGAAATAGTAACTCGTGTACGATGGACACTGCGCATATCTACTAACAAAGGTTGATATGCTATCCGTTCAAAAAAAAAAACGACAACAAAATAATACTGACCGATACCCTACTTTTTAAGCAGTCAACGTAATTAAATAGACAATGCCATTAAAAACGGCAACATAAAAACAAAAAATAGTTTAAAGTTTTAAGCAACACAAAAAAGTAGTTTTTAACCAAGTGATAAAAAAAATGTATTATTTCTTCCCCTTCCCCTCGAACTGTAGAATAAAAATCTTAGAAGCTGGTTGGGATCGAACTATAAACCAGTCGGGCCGAAGTAAAAAATACCACCTCGCTAACCATTACGCAAGAGGGATACACATATAAATATTCCTAAACGCAGGCTAGTTGAATGTTTTTAAAAATTTATGAGCGGCACGCATGCGCAGAGCTTTTGCCGGAAGCGTGACACACGAACACACACGCTATCGTATTAATATATAGATAATAGATTTCCAACAAAAAGGGGGGGGGGGGAATCCCAAGAGATGCAATTGAAAACGGGACCTTAAGATGTCCAATTTGATGCTCTCCCGACTAGGTTGACTATCTTGTAATGCTAAGAATTTGTACTTGCTGCCACGATCTAGATCATTATTGAAAAATGCGTCCACTTTAAGAATCTTCAGAGGTGGATTAATTTTTGCTAGTTGTTTTATTTAATTGCTCAGTAAAAATGTGTTTTTTTTTTACAAAAAAAAAAAAAAAAAAAAAAAAAGAAAAGAAGAAAAGAAAATCACCCCATCCTTTATTTTAATAAATAAAACACAGAATAATAAAAATATAGTTTTTAAACAAAATTTACCCTTCACGGCGTAAAATGTAAAACAAAAAATCCTAAACTCACTTAAGGTCGTAAAAAGATAATAATATTTGAAGTTTTTCAAATCGAAAAAAAAAAAGGTTTACCTTAAATTAAATCAACAATTAAAAAAATAAAATACAGTGAACACGATTCTAAATTTAATTATTTAATTGCTCAGTAAAATGTTTTTTTTTGTGTTTTTTTTAAATAGTAATTTTTAAATCAACTATTTGTTAAATTAAACAATTTGATTCAATAAATTTGTGCTTTAAAACACAATTTCTAATCAGATTAAAAAAAAATAAACAAACCCAAAACGTTTTAATAAAAAAATCAAAGTAAATATATCATTTTTGAGCGACTCGTACGATAAATCTCAGAAAATGTGTTGTTTACATGTTATTAACCAAATAACGCGCCCCTGTCTTGTGTCCATCTCTCTCTCTCTCTTTTCTCTCTCTCTCTCTTTCTTGAAATAGAACTTTCTGTGCGTTCAAAATAAAACGTTATACTTAATAATCAGAGGGCGGTTAACCAAATGTTGGAATGGCCGCCGGCTGTTCTAACATATGCCATTACAATCTAATTTAATTACGTAACTCAATTATATAGAAAAAAAAATCAATGTCTTTAATTAATTCTATTTATAATTTTTATTAAGATTATTAGTATGGAGGAAAATAGTTTAACTACATCTGAAAATCTGAAAAAAAACAATCATGAGTGTAGTTTTGCGAATATTAATTTATTAGAAGCTTTAAAACAAATTAATTATGTAAATTTGAAAGACGCGTGATGTTTGGGGAAGTTTTGGAATGGGTATATATAGGAGTTGATAAGTAGATATAAAAAGAGAGCGATCAAAACTAATAGTATAGTTTCGGCTTCAGACAGACAGACAGATACATAATCTCCATTATTAATAGATTTGGGACATCTTTGAATATAATAATAAAAAGTATTTTCAAATATAGTTGACTTAGTTTCGTTGCAAAATTTCTGAAAATCGAAGATGTCCAGTCTGATGCTCTCCCAACTAGGTCATACTAAGTATTATTTGTACTTGCTGCCACTATCTACATCATTATTGAAAAATGCGTCCATTTTAAAAATCTTCAGAGGTGGATTAATTTTTTTAATACATTTTTTTTACTTGTTAAGAACATGTGCCAACATAGTAGAGCCCCCCCCCCCCCCCCGGACAAACCATGATTTTGTAGAAAGAAAGTTATTAAGCAAAAATCTGATTAAAAAAAACGCTTTACTTTATTATATAGATTTGGGGCATCTTTGTGTTACGTCTTGATGTTTATACGTTTCGGTTCAAATACAACTCAGAAAAATGAACGAAGTACAAAGTAGAACCTTTAACAGATTTATTTAACAAACAGACTGAAAAAATTAGAATGTAGAAAAAACGCTGAAAAACACACACACACTTATTTTCAGAATTTACAGTGGGGGATTAGTTTCGCATATACCTTTAACATAACATGTTGCTGTATTTAAAAAAAAAATTTTTTTTTTTTTTACTTACGGAATATTCCAGAAAATATCAGAGAATGTGCTGGCAGGAAGACTCGACGTTGCTCGGGATTGGATGAGGAACAATGTAGATTCTCTAACCTTTCTTTCTATAGGGAACACACAAACACACACACATACATTGAGTTTTATTTATATAGATTAACAATACTCACAGTTTAATGTTGAAGCCTGAAAATTCTTGATTAAATATACTTTCCCGGGCAATGCAGGGACACAGGTTCTGCTAGTCTGCATTAATAATCGTTTAATATTTTAAAACGATCTTACTCCAGGTCAGACTTTCAAAATTTTTAAAAAGTCCGACTCCAGCTCAGACTCTCAAAATTTTTAAAAAGTCCGACTCCAGCTCAGACTCTCAAAATTTTCAAAAGGCCTAACTCCAGCTCAGACTCCCAAAATTTAAAAAAGGCTTGACTCCGGCTCAGACTCCCAAAATTTAAAAAAGGCTTGACTCTGGCTCAGACTCCCAAAATTTAAAAAAGGCTCGACTCCAGCTCAGACTCCCAAAATTTAAAAAAGGCTTGACTCCGGCTCAGACTCCCAAAATTTAAAAAAGGCTTGACTCTGGCTCAGACTCCCAAAATTTAAAATAGGCTCGACTCTGGCTCAGACTATAAAAACATTTAAAAAGGCTCGATTCCAGCTCAGACTCCAAAAATTTTAAAATAGTCTCACTCCAGCTCAGACTCCCAAAATTTTTAACGATTCGACTTTGGCTTACACTCCCGAAATTTAAAAAAAAAGAGATTTGTTTCCTGTTCAGACTCTCGAAATATTTTTTTAAAAGTCCGACTCGGCCTCAGACTCCTAAAATCTTTTTCATCCCATAAGTAATAATTTATAAATACTATATATTATTTATAGCATTTTGATTTTAAAGAGGACTGAAATTTTTCAAGGTTATGCGAATTTAACGTGTTTTATTTGTTGTTAATGAACAAAATCTAACATAATTTAATTTTCTTTTTAACGCAACACATGCTGAAAACAGGTCTGTAGAGTGGGTAATCCAAGTTCTTGACTTGAACTCCTCAAATTTTAAGAGGTCCGACTCTGGCCCAGACTCCTCGGTCCTACTTGGCGACGGACAAAATATTAGAAAGAAATGAGTGTCTCACCTTTGTGTGTTTCTTGTCGGTACCATATACGATTGAGGTGCAACAGACTTCTGCGATCTTCTGTGAGTGACCGTAGAAGTACCAGCAGCAAATCTCAACCGTTCCAATAACGTCTTTGATCAGAAGCAACCGGTTACCGAACTGAAGGGACAGTTTATCAAACAATTCCAAATTCTTCAAAAAGTTGTCATCAGAATAACTGTAGAGGAAGGGGGGAGACAGGCGCGGAAAAAAAGAGTAAAAAAGATGTTAAAATTTAAATCCAACATATTTAGAGCATTTATTGTGTTCACAAGTTTAACATGATACGGCTATTACAAACGTTTAACATGAAGCGGCTATTACAAACGTTTAACATGAAGCGACTATTACAAAAGTTTAACATGAAGCGACTATTACAAAAGTTATGTCCCTTGGACATTCGAGGCCTTTTGGCTAAGATCAAAGTGTAGTATCTGTTCCGATGGATACTGCACCCCATAGACTGGTATTGTCTTGGCCTTTGGGTCTTGATTTACGCCGGTCAATGGGTCTGTCCCGTGCAGTTCTGGGAGGTCCACCTTCCCAGGAGTAAGTTTATTGCTTACTGCCTGAGGCGCCCCTACCAGGGAATGCCGACGGGGGCTGCCCAGGCAATTTTTAAACCCCACTTTCCCGACCCGACCTTGGGTCACATCTTACTTGTGGGAGTAAGATAAAAACTGGCCTTGTGCCTAACTCCTGGAGAGGAGTAAATCAATACAGATCTCTCTCCAAGTAAGTTATTTTTTTCACTTGTAATAGGGGTGGGACGTAATGGTTGAAAATTTCAGATTCATGCGAGTAGTATTTTTTTGTGTTCATTTATACATAAATAACACTAAACAATCAAACATTTTGAAAATTTTACAAAATTCAGAAGGTGCAGGCCAAAAATAGCCGTTAGGGCTCCACGGGACTCAAAATCCATCATTTTTCGGTGAAAAAGTGGTTTCATGTGACATTGCAGTGTCTAAAACATCCTCAAAAGCTATGAATGGATATAGATGGTTAAATCTGATATAGTACTTTAATTTAGGACCGGACCATTTTCAGGCTGTGAAAGGGTTTTCATGAATGTAAAATAGCCAAAAACTAGTGAAAAATAGCTCAAGTGCACCTTCTGAATTTTTAAAAATTTCCAAAATGTTTGATTGTTTAGTGTTATTTATGTATAAATGAACACAAAAAAATACTACTCACCCGTTACGTCACACCCCTATTTGTAAATGGTTGTTTTGTTTTACGGCATATCAACCCTTTTTGGGTTATTTAATGCAGAATACGGTCATTTTGTTAAAAGTTTTTATGCTTCAAGTTCTATATATCTTCAAATATTTATTCATGGAGAATTCGCCCATGTAAACAAATGCTAATTTGCATAAGTGAATTTTTTCTTGTCGCACAAAGTCAATTTTGAACACTGTCTTGTCAACGAATAGTGCTCTGAGCGGTGCCTTCCTCTAAGTAAAGACAGTTGAAGACTCGGTGGGTGCGACTGGGGCTACCAACTTGCAAATAAATTTTTGATAAATGGTGCGTTTTGCGATATGGTCGAAGAGACTATGCATCTGTCTCTCCGATGTAGCAAATAGATGACAAAACAGTTATAGAAAACAAAGAGAAAAAAGGCAAATAGTTTTTACTTACTTTGTGTATGAATATTTGTTATTGTGCCTATTGCAGGTCAGTTTGATTACAGGCTAGAATAGATAAAGAGAAATTAACAGATTTAGCTACTCAATGCAATAAAAAAATTTTGCGCAAAAAAAAAAAAAGAAAAAGAAAATTAATAGATTTAGCTACTCAATTCAATAAAAAAATTTTGTGCAAAAAAAAAAAAAAAGAAAATTAATAGATTTAGCTACTCAATGCAATCAACATTTTTGCTCAAAAAAAAAATCAATAGATTTAGCTACTCAATGCAATAAACATTTTTTGTGCAAAATAAGAAAATTAATAGATTTAGCTACTCAATGCAATAAACATTTTTTGTGCAAAATAAGAAAATTAATAGATTTAGCTACTCAATTCAATAAACATTTTTGCTCAAAAAAAAAAAAAAAAAAGAAAAAAAAGAAAATTAATAGATTTAGCTACTCAATGCAATAAACATATTTGCTCAAAAAAAAAAAAAAAAAGAAAAAAAAAAGAAAATTAATAGATTTAGCTACTCAATGCAATAAACATTTTTGCTCAAAAAAAAAGAAAAAAAAAAGAAAATTAATAGATTTAGCTACTCAATTCAATAAACATTTTTGCTCAAAAAAAAAAAAAAAAGAAAAAAAAAGAAAATTAATAGATTTAGCTACTCAATTCAATAAACATTTTTGCTCAAAAAAAAAAAAAAAAAGAAAAAAAAAGAAAATTAATAGATTTAGCTACTCAATTCAATAAAAAAATTTTGGGCAGAAAAAAGAAAAAGAGAAATTAATAGATTTAGCTACTAAATTCAATAAAAAAAGTTTTGGGCAGAAAAAAAAAAAAAAAAAAAAAAAAAAAAATCGGCTCAGGATCATAAATATCTTATTAAATTATTTTTCAAACAATCGGACGCTCTGGTTTTCTTCCATCTCAAATGATGGAAAAAATAGCCATTAAGGGGGCTTTTTAGGAAAAGGTATCCAGAGATTTGCAGTTGTGACGTAAGCAGTTCCGATTACGAATGGAGAAAGTCGAATCAAGTCCTGACTTTTACCGAAATACACAAATAAAAAAAACGCTGTTATTTGGAAGATGACTATTTTTCAATCAATTCAAAAGATCAAGTTCCGATTTTACCGAAATACAAAAATAAAAAAGCTGCAGTTATTTGGCAACTGAAACATGCTTGTTTTGTTTTTTGCAAAATTAATTGAATTGAATTGGAAAAAAATCAGCAAGGGGAATAATTCATATTCCGTGTAAATTTCTACCACCCTTTGCCTACATGGCAACTGAAACAGGCTTGTTTTATTTTTTGCCAAATTAATTGAATCCAATAAAAATCAGCAAGGGGAACAATTCATATTCTGTGTAAATATCTACCACCCTTTCCCTGCACGACAACTGAAGCATTCTTGTTTTATTTTTTGCCAAATTAATTGGATTGAATAAAAATCAGCAAGGGGAATAATTCATATTCTGTGTAAACATCTACCACCCTTTCCCTACTTGGAAACTGAAGCATTCTTGGTTTATTTTTTGCCAAATTAATTGAATTGAATAAAAATCAGCAAGGGGAACAATTCATATTCTGTGTAAATTTCTACCACCCTTTCCCTACACGGCAACTGAAGCATTCTTGTTTTATTTTTTGTCAAATTAATTGGATTGAATTGGAAAAAAAAATCAGCAAGGGGAACAATTCATATTCTGTGTAAATATCTACCACCCTTTCCCTACACGGCAACTGAAGCATTCTTGTTTTATTTTTTGTCAAATTAATTGGATTGAATTGGAAAAAAATCAGCTAGGGGAATAATTCATATTCTGTGTAAATTTCTACCACCCTTTCCCTACATGGCAACTGAAGCATTCTTGGTTTATTTTTTGCCAAATTAATTGGATTGAATTGGAAAAAAATCAGCTAGGGGAATAATTCATATTCTGTGTAAATTTCTACCACCCTTTCCCTACATGGCAACTGAAGCATTCTTGGTTTATTTTTTGCCAAATTAATTGAATTGAATAAAAATCAGCAAGGGGAATAATTCATATTCTGTGTAAATTTCTACCACCCTTTCCCTACACGGCAACTGAAGCATTCTTGTTTTATTTTTTGTCAAATTAATTGGATTGAATTGGAAAAAAAAATCAGCAAGGGGAACAATTCATATTCTGTGTAAATATCTACCACCCTTTCCCTACACGGCAACTGAAGCATTCTTGTTTTATTTTTTGTCAAATTAATTGGATTGAATTGGAAAAAAATCAGCTAGGGGAATAATTCATATTCTGTGTAAATTTCTACCACCCTTTCCCTACATGGCAACTGAAGCATTCTTGGTTTATTTTTTGCCAAATTAATTGGATTGAATTGGAAAAAAATCAGCTAGGGGAATAATTCATATTCAAAAATGTTCAAACTTGAACTGGCATTTCGTAAATGTCTTTATGGTGAATAACCTCGTTTTTACTTATTCAATACTGAGACACTATACGTAATGGAAAGTATTTCATTGTGAACAATTAATTGAATAAAAGTTGCTATTGAGTGCGACGTAGGTTCATATGTTTCTTTTCTGTTGTATTAGTATGTAATTGAAGATAATTAATTTGACTCGTTCAATTGTATAATTGTATGTGGTTGGTTAGTCGGCATAAAGACTGCTAATTTTTAATTTTATTCATTTATTTTATCATTTTTTATAAAAAACAAATATCCGTCCCAAAAGATATTTAAAATGTTGAATCGTCGGCGTCTCAATCAAACAATGATGCCATTCTGTTTCTTTGCATTTACTGTCTTTTTTAAGTAAGTAAAAAAAGCCTCGTACTTGCCGAGATCCCCTAAAATAATAACCAACCATAACTATGTCTACCAGATCCTCTAGCGACCAGCCATGCCAAGTCTGCTCAACCACTAATAAACGAAAACTAGGCCGACTCTGCAACCAGTGCAATCTCTTTTTTCATTTATCCTGTGTTGGCCACAAGAAAAAAATTTCTGAAGAAATTCCAACCATGCACTGTCCTTCCTGCTCCAAAATTCATATACGTCCCCCTCATTCGATTAAAATTTCTGAGATCCTCCATGGTTCTCTCGATGCTGAAAGTATCCTTAAGTATCTCTCATCGAAGCGTAGACAACAAAACGTTCTGATCAAAATTCCTAAAGCTGCTCGCATGTCTGGAGCTGACGCCCTCACTTCTTTCATCAATCGGGCTCTCGACAACAACGACGACATCTCTTGGGCTCAGCTCTTTCTGTTTGCCGTGGAAGCTCTCGCCACAGACCGCGAGCCACAGAGCAATTCTCTCGCCAGCAGAATTAAACATAGAATTGCTGATTTCGTCAGAAAAGTTTCCCTTAATGAAGCCTTTTCCCTGCAATCTGTGCCCACACATACCGAGTCTACAATACAAAACTCTGGCACTTCGAGAATACGTCAAGCGGTCAACACCAAACTCCTACAGGGCGATGTTTCGGCCGCCGTAAGAATCATAACCTCCGACAACACGGTCGTTTGTCCATCAGATGAAGTACTAGTCGCTCTCCAACTGAAACACCCACCGGCCCCAACGGACACGGACACCCCTCCTAGTTTCGAAGAGATTGACTCCCAGGACATTTCGGTAGAACAGGTTATGTCCGCACTTTTCGACAGCAGCGGCGGCATTGACGGTCTCTGACCCGGGCACTTGAAAGACCTTACAGCTCCCCTAACAGCTGAAGCAGGTCTTCGCCTTCGCTCTGCTATTACCCGTCTCTGCAACTCATTGATTAACGGCCAACTTCCTCTAACTTGACTGCTCTTCGCAAAAAATGCGGCGGGATACGCCCGATAGCTGTCGGTAACACCTTCCGCAGACTCGCCTCCAAAGTTGTCTGTTTTGAGGCGTCAAAAAATCTATCGCCCGAATTTCAACCAGTTCAACTGGGCGTCGGTGTCCCAATAGGCTGCGAGGCTGCAGCTCATGCCATCAGAGCAGCATTCAATTTCAGCAAGAAAGGCACCATACTAGTTAAGTTAGATATAACAAATGCCTTCAACACGGTGCGCAGAGATCATTTTCTTAACGTGTGCCATCGTCGGGTCCCTAACATCTACCGTCTTGCCCACGCAGAACCCAGTCTCTTATTGTGCGGAAACAACTCCATCACGTCGGCTACAGGCATCCAGCAAAGCGAACCAATGGGCCCCCTCCTTTTTTCTTTGGCCGTCGACGACATTGCCGAATCTTCCTCGACACCGATCAATATTTGGTATCTTGACGCCGCCACTTTAGGCGGCTCTATCGATTCGGTGCTCCACAACATTGAACGGATCGTCCCGGCTCTGGCTGAAATTGGTTTGTTAGTTAACCCTAACAAATCTGAAATGATCAACTTGAACTGTTCCACCGTGGAGTTTCAACGGGGAATAGATGGCCTACGACTCGCCCTGGGATCCGTCTCAATAACTGAACGGGACAACACAATAATTCTTGGGTCGCCTATCTGCTCTAAAGGTATAGCTGCATCCCTACAAGACAAGTCTACTAAGCTAGAGTCTATGGCAGAGCGCCTCAACATGATCGACGCTCATGCAGCACTGTTCCTGCTGCAAAACTGTTTTGCAATGCCCAGACTTCTATTCACACTGAGAAGTGCTCCATGTTACAACAAAGTCGAACTTCTGGAAAATTTTAACAAAATTATAGGTCGCTCGGCCAGTGAAATTTGTAATGTTAATTTTGACGACACCGGTTGGCGCCAGGCCACTTTGCTGTTTTGGTTCGGTGGCCTTGGTTTGCGCTCTGCAACCGATACTGCGCTGCCGGCTTATGCTTCCTCGACTCACGCTTCGGCAGGTATCGTTGACGAGATTTTCTCCTCATATCTCGAATCCTCGTCTTCAGATCTTTTGACAGCGTTTTGTCGATATGGACGTCAACAAACCTTCAGCAACTACCCGATCTCATACATCAGTCGTCCTGGGACGACATTCAATGTCAATCCATGTTTGCCGAACTCGTCCGTAGCAGTAACCAGCATAGAGTTGCCTGCCTGAGAGCGTCGGCTTCACCTTACAGCGGTGCTTGGCTCAGTACCATCCCTTCGGCGACACTTGGAACCCTCTTGGACAATGACACTATCTGGATCACCGTCTCACAACGGCTGGGACTCCGTTTGTGCCACCCACACCGGTGTCGCTGTGGGCAGGTCGTTGACGAGTTTGCCCTGCATCCTTTCTCGATTTAGTGCTGGCCGTCGGCCGCCTGTCTCGCCACTCCGCCCTTAACGACGTAGTCAGGCGAGGTCTAGACTCGGCAGGTTTTGCATCAGTCCTTGAACCAGTCGGCCTGGACAGGGGCGACGGTCGCAGGCCTGGCGGGATGACTGTGTTTGCTTTCCGAGCCGGAAAGCCGCTGATCTGGGACGCCACTTGTTCTGACTCCTTTTCACCAGCAAGGATTGCGGAATCCGCGGTGAAGCCCGGCACGGCGGCTCTGCTCGCCGAAACAAGGAAGCGCGGAAAATATAGCTCGCTCACTGACCGTTTTGTCTTCCAACCAATTTCAGTGGAAACGTCATGGTGTGCTTGGCCCCGAGACTGTTAAATTTTTTCAGGATATTGGACGGAGGATTTCAACGTCTAGGCATGAGCCCCGTGAGTCAGCCTGGTTGTTCCAACGCATCTCCCTGGCTATCGTTCATGGCAACGCTATGTCAGTAACGGCGGCGTCACTTCCGTTCTAATCGTCATCTGTTGACTCTCTCTTTCTTTCTCTGACAATTGTTTCAAGCCTTATTGTTTTTTTGTTTTTTCTCTTTATGGAATAATTGTACGTGAGTATTAATTTGATTGTGTTTGAAGGAAATGAAAAAGAAAGAGGAGAAAAAGAGAGGAAAAGATGAGAGGGGAAAGAAAGAAAAGAGAAAGAGGAAAAATAGAGGGGAAGAGGAGAAAAGGAGAGGAAAAGATGACAGGGGGAAAGAGAAAAGAAAGAAAGAGAAAAGGAGAGAGAGAGATAAATATTAATCTGTTTTAAAAGAAAACAAAATCTATATATATTTCGGGCACTTCGATGTTTCGTTTGTTTATTAAAAAGTTTTGTAAAAGGTCAACTGGAAGGCACCGGTGAAGAAGGAAAGACGTTCATCTCGCTCTATCATTGATCTGGGTTCCTTATTCCCTGTATGGTCCATATATGCTTTGTATTATATCGCTCTATCATTGATCTGGGGTCCTTATTCCCTGTAGGGTACATATATGCTTTATATTATATCGCTCTATCATTGATCTGGGATCCTTATTCCCTGTAGGGTCCATATATGCTTTATATTATATTACAATCTTACTTATATATGGTCCGAAAAGATGAGAGAAAATAGAGGGGAAAAGATGAGAGAAGATTGAGAGGAAAGAAGAGAGGGAAAAGAAAGAAAGAAAGAAAGAGAAAAGGAGAGAGAGAGAGAGAGAGAGTGGAGAGAAAAGGAAAAAAAAGAAAAGGAGAGAAGAGAAAAGAAAGAAGAACAGAATAATAGAATGTGGGGTCACCACTGCCGCCATGCATACCTTTCTCGAGGACGCAAGTAGCATTTGTTCCTCTTTGTGAGATGTAAGTAACGGCACGACGCACTTGGGCTGCACTTCCTCTTTCTTTTTCAGCACTGGTTCGATTATGTTGACCAAGTCGTGGATTGAGTAATAGCGGGCCTCGGCATAAAGCTCCGTTAATTCAGCTTTGCCGTCTGGAAGAGCGACAGAACCATCTCGCAGGAAGTTGAGGATCGTGTCAAAATGCTTGCCACTACGTTCAATAACAGTAAAACCTGAAAATAGAGAACGAGAAATCAGTGACGCGTTACTGGAATTACGTTTCTTTTTTTTTTTTTAACTTTAAGTTTATTCGGATCGAGAAGTTTTGTTACATTCTGGTGACGTCATTCTGATTCAAATAGTCTGTACTATGTTAATTATTTGAATATGATGAAAGAACAGTCTCAAACGGGTATATGTTACGACACTCAGCAGAGGCGCGAACGGGGTCCAAAAAAAGAACGAGAAAGGGTTTAGATAGATATTTTTCTACTTACCTATGTAATTTGTTTTTATTTTTACGTATTATAAATAGGTTTTCATTAGATGTAAAAAAAAAAAATTCTTATTTTTTTTCCCACCGTTTTCACAAAATTCAATATGGCCGCTCCAGGTGCATTCGTTAGTAACCCCCCACCCCACCAAATCGGCCATTTTTTTTCCCAAGTTGCGGTGACAAAACTATTGATTTCTAATAAATAGCGGTTGTAACGGTCTAAAAATACAAACAAATGCCACAGGCAAGTTAGAAAATAACTTTTACAGCATACAGTTACTTTTATATATTGTATATTTGTTTTTTTAGCGTTTTTACTCTGCTGAGCGTCGTAAAAGATTCCCGTCTCAAATTAATATGACTAAGAAAAAAATTGTTGTATCACTTTCAGGCATCCATACACGATTTTTTCACTGGAAGCCAGAAGTCCTCCCCAAAATTCCCTTCTGCCGCAAGTTTTAATTATAAAGTTTTACATGAAAAAGATTTTGACTATTTAAAAATTATGACCGAAGGGACAGTCAATTGATTGCCGCTTGCTGTTGTGAATTCGGAATAGCACCACGCTGACTACGGGTCGCTTCTTCTTCTGATACGCCAATTTGTTAATATTTGCAACAACAACAAAACATGAAGAAAACAAAAATACAATTTATATTATATTTCAATTCCATCTTTATTAAATTACCGACCCAAAATAATAATGAGATTTTAAGACGGGGGATCAGTTTTCAATGTAAATTCAACGTAGACTGATCCCCCTCTTTTTGACCATCTCAAATTTTTAAAATTCTTCTTCTGTTTACAATTACCTATCATGTCGCGAGAGAATTCCGGGGGTTTTGGAAATAAATTTTTAAAAATTGAGATTTTAAGATGTAAAAAGTTGTGAAAAACGGACTATGGTAAAAGACGAACAAGACTGATCCCCCGTCTTAAAATTTCAATTTTTTAAAAATTTCTTTCCAAAACCCCCGGAATTCTCTCGCGACATGATAGGCAATTGTAAACGTTGAATTAACATTGGAAACTGATCCCCCCTCCTAAAATGTAAAATATTTGAATTTTTTTTCCCAAAACCCCAGAATTCTCTAGCAGCCTGATAAATAAGTGTACACCGAAAAAAGAAAAGAAAAATGGTCAGTAAAAAGTTGTGAAAAACAGACAGTGGACAAAGACGAACATGTGCCGCAAGTTTTAATTATAAAGTTTTACATGAAAAAGATTTTGACTTTTTAAAAAATTATGATTGCTGCTTGCAGTTGTGAATTCGGAATAGCACCACGCTGACTACGGGTCGCTTCTTCTTCTGATACGCCAATTTGTTAATATTTGCAACAACAACAAAACATGAAGAAAACAAAAATACAATTTATATTATATTTCAATTCCATCTTTATTAAATTACCGACCCAAAATAATACGGCGTAAAAAAGAAAAAAAAAGGCTGAAATTACTGAGTTTCGATAATCGCTCAAAAAACGAAAATTAAGCAAAATACTGGTAGAACATGACATTTTCCCATGATTGGTGACATATATTGGATGTGTTTCTAACACTATTTTGTTTAGTTTTCGATTTTTCACCGAATATCAAGGATCCCCATGTAGGGTTCATTAACAGCCATTTTGCTTCTTGTTCTAACTGAACAGGTGGACACCAGAGCTGTTTTGAACAAAAAAAGAACCCTTTAAAATAACTTAAAACACAAATAAACTTATCCAGGTTAGTAGAAGAGTAGGGACCTCCAAAGCTAACCATAGAATTTACATCCCCTCCCCCTATTTATTGTGGCTTGCTGTTGTGAATTTGGAATAGAAGCACCACAACTTCTGATGCGCCATTATTATTATTATTATTATTTATATTTTTTGCTAAAACCTGGCTTGTGTAGTATCTGTTCCGATGGATACTACACCCCATAGACTGGTATTGTCTTGGCCTTCGGGGCTTGATTTACGCCGGTCTATGGGTCTGTCCTGTGCAGTTCTAGGAGGTCCACCCTCCCAGGCTTCGCCTCCCCTCTTTGTGGAGGAGTAAGTTTATTGCTTACTGCCTGAGGCGCCCCTACCGGGGAATGCCGACGGGGCTGCTCTGGCAATTTTTAATGGCCAGAGTGCTCACCTCTCGAGCGCTGGCTTTTCAAACCCCACTTTCTCGACCCGATCTTGGGTCACATCTTACTTGTGGGAGTAAGATAAAACTGGCCTTGTGCCTAACTCCTGGGGAGGAGTAAATAAAACCTGGCTTGTGTAGTATCTGTTCCGATGGATACTACACCCCATAGACTGGTATTGTCTTGGCCTTCGGGGCTTGATTTACGTCGGTCTATGGGTCTGTCCTGTGCAATTCTAGGAGGTCCACCCTCCCAGGCTTCGCCTCCCCTCTTTGGAGAGGAGTAAGTTTATTGCTTACTGCCTGAGGCGCCCCTACCGGGGAATACCGACGGGGCTGCCCAGGCAATTTTTGATGGTCAGAGTGCTCACCTCTCGGGCGCTGGCTTTTCAACCCCCACTTTCTCGACCCGATCTTGGGTCACATCTTACTTGTGGGAGTAAGATAAAACTGGCCTTGTGCCTAACTCCTAGAGAGGAGTAAATAAAACCTGGCTTAAGTAAAAAAAAAAATAAGGTGTTCTAGGGAAAATCGAGATAATTGACGTGACTGCAAAAAGGAATTAACCTAAATTGGTTATCTTGAACTTTTCAGCTTTAAGATGGCTACCATTGAAACAGCACTGTCCGAACTAAAGGTACTTGTTCGTCTTTTACAATAGTCCGTTTTTCACAACTTTTTACTGACCATTTTTTTGTTCTTTTTTCGGTGTACACTTACCTATCAGGCTGCTAGAGAATTCCGGGGTTTTTGGAAATAACTTTCAAATATTTTACATTTTAGGAGGGGGGATCAGTTTCCAATGTAAATTCAACGTAGACTGATCCCCCTCTTTTTGACCATCTCAATTTTAAAAATTATTTTTCGGTATACAATTACCTATCATGTCGCGAGAGAATTTCGGGGTTTGGGGAATATTTTTCAAATATTTGAGATTTTAGGAGGGGGATCAGTTTTGACCATGTTGCATGTGTTGTTCTTATGGACCAACTTGAATCAGTCTACGTTGAATTTACATTGGAAACTGATCCCCGCTCCTAAAATGTAAAATATTTGAACGATATTTCCAGCCTGATAGGTAAGTGTACACCGAAAAAAGAACAAAAAAATGGTCAGTAAAGAGTTGTGAAAAACGGACTATGGTATAAGACGAACAAGACTGAAATCTCAAATATTTGAAAAATATTCCCCAAAACCCATGATAGGTAATTGATGTACACCGAAAAAGTTTTTTTTAAAAATTGAGATGGTCAAAAAGAGGGGGATCAGTCTATGTTGAATTTACATTGGAAACTGATCCCCCTCCTAAAATGTAAAATATTTGAAAATAATTTCCAAAACACCCGAAATTCTCTAGCAGCCTGATAGGTAAGTGTACACCGAAAAAAGAACAAAAAATGGTCAGTAAAAATTTATTGTCCGCCAATTTTGGTTGGGAAACGACAATTTTACCGAATAGTTAAGAAAGCCCTCCCACCTCCTTTTGTTAAGAATGTTTTTTTTTTCTAAATAATAACGTTATTCGGCACTTCTGTAGTATATATGAAGCAGCTGCCGATTAAGAAATCGAAATGGAAGAGTTCCGGGTTTTTTTTCTCCAAGTACCATTCATTCAGAATTCACCGGAAGTTGAATTTAGTATTTAGAAAATGGAGTTAAATGAGATTAATCTTCGAGACATTGGTAATTTAATGAACCAGCCGCAAAAAACAATAGATTTTTTACAGGCACACCGCCTGATTTCTTAATGTTAGGGTTAGGGTTAGGGTTTAAGGTTTAGGGTTAGGGTTTAGGTTTAGGGTTATGGTTTAGGGTTAGGGTTTTTTATTTAAATTTTTTTTACTTCATATAATAAAAAAAAGAAATTGTTAATTGTTACCCAAAAACAAATCAGTCTTGCATTTTTTTTTATGTTGTAAAAAAATCACTTCCGGTTGAATTACCTCCCTTTATTTTCAGTAGAAGGACAGAAAATCTGCTGCTTCATATATACTACAGAAGTGCCCGTTATTCTTTCAGCAGGGTTCGCAAACTGCAGAAGTACCACAATGGGTTTTAAACTTATGGAAGTAAGCAGAAGTCGCGATTATCAGTTGTTCTGCCAGATTACTCCTATAGGTAATATTTATATGTCTGTATTAAATTATGAATACCACATAAAAAAAACAGTATTATATACTTACGCAGCAGATTTAAATAAGTATCTTCACCAAAAAGTAGAAAAAAATGATCGAGTAGAATTTTAATTAATTAAAAATAAAAATCAGTTTCATCGTATTCTGATGACTGCCATTGATGTATTACTTGTTAATATGACAGATTGAGTTATCTGCCCCTAAATGTCGTGTTTTTTGCTCGAATCAACACGATTAAACAATATAACGGATTTTTATTTTTTATTACAATTTTACTCGATAGTTTTTGCTAATTTTTTGGTGTACAAACCTATTTTTGTTTGATACATAAGTATTTCAAAGAGTTTTCCGGTTAATTTAATCGAAAATGCGATTTTCAGATTTTTTTCATATGTACGCTTTTCTGTACAAGCACCTTTTTTTTCGAATGTCCGTGCTTATGGATAAGCACCATTAACCTAAATTGTATTTACAGATTTTAAAAGAAAAAAAAGGGGGAGGGTATATATTAGTATTTCGGGTATCTTTAAGAATGATCAGTACAGTCGCGGACGGGGTCCAAAAAACGAACGAGAACGGGGTTATAAAAATAAATATGCAACAAGTGAGTTTAACCTACGTCGAGAAGAGATATTTGTCTACTTACCTATGATATTTGTTTGTATTTTTACGTACTATAAATGGGTTGTTATTAGATGTAAAAAAAAATTTCTTGTTCATTTTTTACTCGTACTTTTTTCTAGACAAAATGGCCTCTTGTACTTACTCTCTTACGAGCAAGCGCCATTTTGTATTTGCAAGTTCGTGTGACAAAACTATTGATTTCTAATAAATAGCAGTTGGAACGGTTTAAAAATACAAACAAATATCACAGGTCAGTTTTAAATTAACTTTTATCGACGACAGTTACTTTTATTTGTTGTATATTTGTTTTTTTGAGCGTTTTCAGCGTACTGATCATTCTGAAAGATACCCAGTATTTCTTTTTTTGGTGCTTATATAGATTAGGACCCGAGCTAACTTTGACGTCAGAGTGGGGGTTAGAGTTGGTGTTCAGGGGCGGGGGTCAAAGTTAGCTCGGGTCCTAATCTGATAAAGTACCCTTTTTTTTTTTCTTTTTTTTTAAATAGTTACCTTCAGAATCAGGGACCACTTCTATTTTCCCTGTGAATATCGCCTTGAGTTTCGTTTCATGTTTCGTGAGGGTGTCGATCGTTGTATAATGAAGACTTCCACCGACATTTAATTTGACGTATTTTGATGGACTGTTCAATTTCTGCTCCCCAGACATCTTGGCTATTTTTTTTTTTATTATTATTTTTTTTTTAATTATTATTATTTTTTTAATTATTATTATTTTTTAAAATTATTATTATTTTTTTAAATTACTATTTCGGATTTTTTTTTTTTTTACTTATATAGATTTTTTTTTTTTTAAATTATTTTTTTAAATTTTTATATATATATATATCTGTTTTATTCTTCGTTTTTAAAAAAAAAAATCAAAAAAACAAACAAGAATACTTGGTGTGTAGAGAGAGGTTGGAAGCAAATATTAAAACCTCAGTTTTGACGTCAGAGTTTGTTTTTGTTTTTTTTTTTAGTCTTCCATCTTCATCATCGTTATTATTGAGATATATCGATAATAAAACCCCTTTTTTTCTTTTTAAAGTTCCCCCCGGTCCTTTCTGGCTGCCCAGAAGAAGTCTGGGAACTTCCTTCCTTTGTTTAGTTCTGTCTGTTTTTGTGCCTTTTTTCCTTCTTCCTGACGAGTTGTACATCCGTTTTTTTGACGTAGAATGGCCGTTGTATATTCTTTTTACCCTCCCCTCTCTCTCGCGTCTTCAGCAAGGAAGGAAAGGGAGCGGTTCGTGTTTGAACATGAATCACACACAAACCCGTCCTGTAATTACACCAAAATAACAAGCGCTCCCCAAACATGTAATTACTGATAATAATTCACTAACACTACTTGACTTGCCCAGAAAACTAAACAATTATACATCATAAAACAAAACGGTGCTTGTACAGAGAAACGTCAGTATTAAATTATAAATACCACAAAAAAAAAAACATTATTATATACTTACGCAGCAGATTTAAATAAGTATCCTCACCAAAAAGTAGGAAAAAAATTTGAATTAAAATAAAAAATCAGTTTCATCGTATTTTGATGACTGCCATTTATTTATTACTTGTTAATATGACAGACTGAGTTATCTCCCCCTGAATTTCGTGTTTTTCGCTCGAATCAATGGCCGAACCCGATTAAACGATATAACGGATTTTTATTTTTTATTACAATTCTACTCGATAGTTTTTGCTAATTTTTGGTGTACACACCCATTTTTGCTTGATACATAAGTTTTTCAAAGAGTTTTCCGGTCAATTTAATCGGAACTGCGATTTTCAGCGTGTTTCATATGTACGCTTATCTGTACAAGCACCAAAAAATAGTCAATAAGTATATAAAATTTAAATAAATGTTTTCTCATTTAAAAATGTGGTGCTTCTGAAGTTTTACAGAGCGTGCTATTTTTTTTATATATAGGATTTTCAATTTTTACGGTATTTTTTGTTGGCGATTTAGTCGTTTCGCAGCCAAAAATGGCGAACAATAAATTGTCTGCAGTTTTTCAACCTCACAAACTCAAATTAATTGCTTGTGGACTAATTTAAAATTTACCTTAAATTATTTTAAAGCAAATACAGTTGGGAAATTAGTCCCAAACAATTCATTTGGGTTTACTTACACATTTGTGAGGTCGGAAAAAAATCAAAAATTAGTAGACGGTTCATTGTCCGTCATTTTGGCTGCGAAACGACTAAATCGCCCTTTTGTTTATTAAATTGTTAGGTGACACTGAAAGTAGTACAGAATAGTTAACAAATGTTAACGTTATTATTTCAGCACGGTTCGTAAACTGCAGAAGTACCAAAAATTTAATCATTAAATGGTAATCACGTCGTTTCCCAACTCATGTAATTTTCTCGTAGCCCCAAAATTTTCTTTTCTTTAATGACATGCTGAACATTTTTAAAAAAAGATTATGACTTGGTCGAATGAACGTATTGACGTTAAAATCAATTTAGTATTACGTATGGAATAGGAAAGAAAAAAAAACACTGGTGCTTGTACAGAGACGCGTACATATGAAAAACGCTGAAAATCGCAGTTCCAATTAAATTAACCGGAAAACTATTTGAAATACTTATGTATCAAGCAAAAATAGGTTTGTACACCAAAAATTAGCAAAAACTATCGAGTAGGATTGTTATAAAAAAACAAAAATCCGTTATATCGTTTAATCGGGTTCGGCCATTGATTCGGGCGAAAAACACGAAATTCAGGGGGAGATAACTCAGTCTGTCATATTAACAAGTAATAAATCAATGACAGTCATCAAAATACGATGAAACTGATTTTTATTTTTAATTAAAATTCTACTCGATCATTTTTCCTACTTTTTGGTGAGGATATTTATTTAAATCTGTTGCGTAAGTATATAATAATGTTTTTTGTTTGTTTGTTTGTTATTTTTTTTGTGTGTGTGTAGTAATACGGACGCTTCTCTGTAGAAACACCGAAACACTTTTTGAATTAGTCGACACACATTTCTTGGCAAAATGTAAGATTGACGTTCTTTAAGTTAGTTGATCTAAAAAGTTGGAACGGAGAACAGTTAAGACGAAGCGAAAAGTAGTAAAGTAAAACAATTAGGGCCATTGCGCAGTATAATGAAGAAAAAAGGTTATTCCAAAGAGTAACCAACCCCTTATTTATACGTTTAACTTTTGTAAGTATGGATGGTCGGAAGGACAATAATCTTGGTAAAAATGACCAAACTCGGTAAAAATTTAAAAAAAATGTATTTAACTTATTAATATGAATTAATTTTATTCATATTAAAAAATTAAATAAATGTCTTATACTATATCCGTTTATATTATGAAGTTTAAAGAAATATATAATTTGTAAACAGAAAAATACATAAATTTTGGACAAAAAAGATATTTTAAAATCCCATGACATTAATTTTATTAACTTATTTTTTTAGTATTAATAAAAAAAAAAATACATAGATTTTGGACAGAAACAAATTATTTAAAAATCCTATGACATTAATTTTATTAACTTATTTTGTAAGTATTAATTAATAAAAAATACATAAATTTTGGACAAAAAAAATTATTTAAAAATCCCATGACATTAATTTTATTAACTTATTTTTTTAGTATTAATAAATAAAAAAATACATAAATTTTGGACAAAAAAAATTATTTAAAAATCCCATGACATTAATTTTATTAACTTATTATTTTAGTATTAATAAATAAAAAATACATAAATTTTGGACAAAAACAAATTATTTAAAAATCCCATTACATTAATTTTATTAACTTATTATTTTAGTATTAATAAATAAAAAATACATAAATTTTGGACAGAAACAAATTATTTAAAAATCCCATGACATTAATTTTATTAACTTATTTTTTTAGTATTAATAAATAAAAAATACATAAATTTTGGACAAAAACAAATTATTTAAAAATCCCATGACATTAATTTTATTAACTTATTTTTTTAGTATTAATAAATAGAAAATACATAAATTTTGGACAAAAACAAATTATTTAAAAATCCCATGACATTAATTTTATTAACTTATTTTTTTAGTATTAATAAATAAAAAAATACATAAATTTTGGACAAAAACAAATTATTTAAAAATACCATGACATTAATTTTATTAACTTTTTTTTTAGTATAAATAAATAAAAAATACATAAATTTTGGACAAAAACAAATTATTTAAAAATCCCATGACATTAATTTTATTAACTTATTTTTTTAGTATTAATAAATAAAAAAAATACATAAATTTTGGACAAAAAAAAATTATTTAAAAATCCCATGGCATTAATTTTATTAACTTATTTTTTTAGTATTAATAAATAAAAAATACATAAATTTTGGACAAAAACAAATTATTTAAAAATCCCATGACATTAATTTTATTAACTTATTTTTTTAGTATTAATAAATAAAAAAAATACATAAATTTTGGACAAAAACAAATTATTTAAAAATCCCATGGCATTAATTTTATTAACTTATTTTTTTAGTATTAATAAATAAAAAATACATAAATTTTTGACAAAAACAAATTATTTAAAAATCCCATGACATTAATTTTATTAACTTATTTTTTTAGTATTAATAAATAAAAAATACATAAATTTTGGACAAAAACAAATTATTTAAAAATCCCATGACATTAATTTTATTAACTTATGTTTTTAGTATAAATAAATAAAAAATACAAAAATTTTGGACAAAAACAAATTATTTAAAAATCCCATGACATTAATTTTATTAACTTATTTTTTTAGTATTAATAAATAAAAAAAATACATAAATTTTGGACAAAAACAAATTATTTAAAAATCCCATGACATTAATTTTATTAACTTATTTTTTTAGTATTAATAAATAAAAAAAATACATAAATTTTGGACAAAAATAAATTATTTAAAAATCCCATGACATTAATTTTATTAACTTATTTTTTTAGTATTAATAAATTAAAAAAAATACATAAATTTTGGACAAAAAAAAATTATTTAAAAATCCCATGACATTAATTTTATTAACTTATTTTTTTAGTATAAATAAATAAAAAATACATAAATTTTGGACAAAAACAAATTATTTAAAAATCCCATGACATTAATTTTATTAACTTATTTTTTTAGTAATACTAAAAAAATAAGTTAATAAAATTAATGTCATGGGATTTTTAAATAATTTGTTTTTGTCCAAAATTTATGTATTTTTTATTTATTTATATAAAAAATTCATATTTTTGGACACATACAAATTTTCTTTAAGAAATATGTCTGTAATGAAAAAGTTCCATGACGTTAATCTTATTTTTTTTAATAAATAAATAATAAATAAAAAATATAATGATAAAAAAATTATTATAATAATAAAAAAAAAAATATTATAATAATAAAATAAAATTGTATGCAAAAAAAATAATTCCAAGACTTTTTAAAATTTATTTTTTATTCCATTATGTTAACTTTATGTAATTACTTAATAAAAAGTCATTGACCTAGATTTTAGATTTTACCGAGATTATTGTCCTTACGAACATCCATACTTACAAAAGCTAAACGTATGAATCGGGGGTGGGTTACTCTTCCGAATAACCAAACATTTTTTTTCCAATTTAGTTGATGTACAGAAAATGAACATTTGAGAAACTTTGTAGATGAGCATTTCAGAGGACTTCTTCAACCTATCGCTATTACATATGCAAATGAGTTGCTTCTATTTGATTGGAACAATCCTGCATAATTAAAAAAAAGAAGAAAAAAGTCATTGACCTAGATTTTAGATTTTTACCGAGATTATTGTTCTTCCGAACATCCATACTTACAAAATCTAAACGTATAAATCGGGGGTGGGATACTCTTCCGAATAACCCCCCAAAAACAAATCGACAACAAATAACTGTTACCAAACGATAGAATATTTAATATTTCTAGGTACGTGCAAAATCAATGGCCGATTCCCAAAATGAAAAAACATTTTGACCCCCCCTTTACTTAAAAATACACTAAAATTCAGGAAATCAACCAATTTTACTGAAATTTTCAATATTTATTAATCAACAATCACGGAATATAATGAAACCATTTTTTTTTTTTTTAAATATTAGTGAAAATGTATTATTTTTTTAAAAGAAAATACACCTTTACTAAAGTTATATTTTTATATATTAATAAAAAAAAAATGCATGGTTTTTTAACAGTTGCTTATGTAAATAAAGGATCGTAGATGTTAACAATTAAATTTTTTTTTCAAAATATTTCGTATATATTACGAAAAAGGCCAGTAAATACCGTGTTAATAAAATCACTATAACTCGAAGAAAAATTAATTTTTTGAATTAGCGATATTATTATTGAATAAAGCATTGTTTAATCAATATTTTCACCAAAAAAAATAATATAATTGCAAAAAAATATTTCATGTGATTTTAATGAATAAAGTTTTTGGAAAAATAAAAAATGCGACATAATTATATTTCTCTTTCATAGAGGAACGTGGCATCATCAGCGCAAGAGATTTTTTTTATAATCTTGAAAATAAACCAAAAATTGACAAATTTGATATCCAGGAACTTAACGAAAAAAAGAATTTTAAAAATTGAATAATTTCTACTTACGATGAACTTTCATTAGTATGGTAGTCCCGTTCTGTAATAACCAGGTGGGATTAGCCTTCCAACAATCACTCACTTTTACAGCGCAAAATTTTATTTTTTTTAGAGATTCAATTTCGTTCATTTCACAATTCATCGTCAATTATTTGGAAAGATTTGTATTTGTTTTGTCTTTTTTTCATTAATAAATATTTAAGTTAAAAACAATTATTTATTAATAAATAAAGAGAATTCAAACATAACATTTTCTTTAAAAATTGAATTCTGTTTATCAATAAATAACTGTTTTAACTTTTTTTTCAATGAATAAATTGTCAGTGTAGTCATTGACTTTAATTTACTTTTTCACACTTAAAATAAAAAAAATAAAAACACTTTATTTTTAAAAGAATCAATGTAATTTATCGTTACGACACGTTAAGAATAAATCGAGTAACTAAAGTTTTTAATCATGTAAAAAAATTTGATAAAATTGACGCAGTTCGTAACGTAAAAATATTTTTAACATTTAAAAAATAGTTCTATTTCAAATTCTAAGGAAAAACATTGGTAAACAGACGTCATCAATAATTTCAGAGTATTACTAAATTAAAAACTGAACCTTTTCAGTTAAAAATAATTGCGTACACTCACAAATAATTAAATAAGCATTTCCTTTTTTATTATAACAAAATAAGGGTACTTAAATTTGTTTATAACCTTAAAAAGAATAAAGAAATTAATGGATAATAATTTTTCAACTTCTATAAACTATTATTACATTTTTATATATAAAGTTAAAAATGATAAATTATGACATTTTTTGTCTTCCATATATTTTGCATAGCAATAGTCAATTTGTAAACAACGTCCTTTTCCGATGAAGTTATGGCGGATTTTACTCATTTATCACATTTGAAGGGATAATTTTGCTCATTTTTAGTCAAACGTGGGATTTATTTATTTTTAATTCAGTGTCTTATGACTTTAATTTAATAATTATCTTTGAAATAGTTCCCAAAAACTTATATTTATCTTTTAAGGGATTTTTACAAGTAATTTTTTCAAAGTTCAAAATTCATTGAATTTTTGGGGTTTTTGACCGTCGTAATTACATATTTTATTATAATTTATTTTTCACACGTAAATATGCAGTTTTTTTTCTTTTAGAGATTAAGTTTAGGCTTTTATCTTTCAAACACAATCAAAGTTTACACGGAAACTAATTAAATAATTAATGATAAGCGCTTTTTAATAAGGAAGAGGCTATATTGCCGGTCCCGGCAAAATAACGATTCCTGCGTTATTTTGCCGGTTCATGTATATTTAACTAAATCGTTAAACATACAGTGACGCCCGGCACAATAATTATTTACTAATGTAAAGGGATCGTTATTATGCCGGTTCATTATTTTTAAAAACCTAATTGTTATGGCCTTGCGAAAGAAAAGGTAATTAAATAAATAAGGGCAAATATTTAAAAACAATTTGTTTTCATCGTCAGTTGTGTCGGTTAAAGAAATAAAAAAAATCGACCTGCCCTATTGTGTCGGTTAAAGAAATATCTGCTTACTTTTCATAATAGAATTAATGTTACATTACTAAGTCTGCTCTCGATTTAAGTAATTGAAATTTTCCTTAAGTTATATATAAGTTATATATAAAGAAAAAAATAAGCAACAAATAAATGTTACCAAAGGCAACATAAATTATTATTCTACTTACCTGTATAAGTGTATTTGTTTATTTTATTATTTATTTTGATAAATGATTTTTTTATAAAAATAAACAATCAAATGAACAAATAAACTTATACAGGTAGAAGAATAATTTATGTTGCCTTTGGTAACATTTACTTGTTAAAAATGTGCTTTACAAAGGAAAGATTTTAATGTAAAATTCTGAAGAAAAACTTCGATAATGTTAAAATATACAGAAAATCACTGGATTTAAACAGTTTCTATTTAAAAATGTTCTTTCAATGAAATCATAAAATAAGTCGTAATTTTGAAGAGTTCACTCCTAATTGAATCAACTGGAAGTAAAAATTAATTTTATCGTTATTTTAAAATATATTGTCGCTTAATAAAGTTTTAAATTATACAAAAAATCAATCAGGCAAAGATTAATTAAAAACAAACAAAAAAAATCAATCAGGCAAAGTTTTAAATAAAAAAAAACAAAAAAAAAACAATCAGGCAAAGTTTTAAATTATAAATAAAATTTCGTTTGATAAAGTTTTAAATAATACAAAAAAAATAATTTAAATAATAAAAAAAAAAGTAATTTATAGTTAAATAAACACGAGCCGGCAAAATAACGTAAGACTCATTATTGTGCCGGGCGTCACTGTATGTTTAACAATTTAGTTAAATATACATGAACCGGCAAAATAACGCAGGAATCGTTATTTTGCCGGGACCGGCAATATAGCCTATTCGTTTTAATAAGCATAGTCCGTACAAGAAGGCGCCATTTTTGCACGTACCTAAATACTTCATCAACCTGTTAGTGTTAAACTTTTGGAAACTATTTCTAAGTTTTGTTATTTCAAAATGTGTGTCGTTGATTTTACTTAAACGATTTGGACACAAATTGATTATTTCAGGCTACAAAGATTTTTAAAAAGGTTCTTTTTCGGAAAAGACAACCAAAAATGTACAGGCGAACTATTTCGTAACTGGGATGATGATTCGGCTTTGTGCCTGCGTAATCAGTGTTTCGATAATCGCTCAAAAAACGAAAATTAAGCAGAACATTACATTTTCCCACGAATGGTGACATTTATTGGATGTGTTTCTGACATTATTTTCTTTTTTCGATTTTTCACCAATTATCAAGGATCCCCGTGCTGGGCTCATGAACAGCCATTTTTTTCGTTCTAACTTAACAGGTGGACATCAGGTTTGTTTTGAACAAAAAAAAAACCTTTAAAATAAGTTAAAACACAAATAAACTTGTAGAATTTGGTATATTCGGGCTACTGTTCTCATCTTGGGTGTTTTTATCACAACGTTTCGGCCGCAGTAACCTCCGACCTTCTTCAGGTGTACTTTATCAAACTCGGGAATCTTTCTGTCGAATTCGGGAATCTGGACGGAATTTCGAACGGAACCCTTTATTAAATCCACGGAGGTAGCATGTTCTCGTTCCATCTACCATAACTGGGAAGAAGTCTTCAGTAATTCGCAATTCTTCGTATCGCCCACACTAAGGATTGAACCTTCAACGACCCGTGGCGCAGTGGATATAGTATGTGGAAATTTCGGTATATTTTCTAAGTAAGTCATGGTTAGCTTCCCTTTGTTTGAAGCCGGTGAAGGCCTTCAGTTGGCTTACGTGCCAGGTTGAAGGTCACATGGATTATTTTGCGTAGGCGTTGGGTTAGGGAAGCCATTTTGTGTCATGTGGTTTCTATTTTTAGAAATGATGCATTAGTTCTGTCTCGATTTGATATCGGCGCGAAATTTGATCAGAACAGACTTGGACGCCTAGCAGTCAACACCTGTAAAAGCTGTTTCTCCGTCCTTAGGAGGGACGTTAAATTTGAGAAGAATTTCTACTTGAAGAAATTTAAGAGATAGAGTATCTCTTGGCAAGAATTGCCTTTTATGTATGAAATATTCTGCCTTCGGTCAACGAATATTTCCTTTGGAAGATGTTTCAAGTCAGAGACATGAAATGAAGAATTATGGAGAATTTGAACGAGATAGAAATATCTCCGGGCACGAAATTGCCTATATTGAAGAGCTTAGCTCCCGTGAACTAAAATACTTTGCCGTTGAGAAGATTCTAAATCAGAGATTAAGAATCGTAAAGTGTAATCGCGCGTGATGATATTTGGGACAAACTGTGAAAAAAGCAAGTATTATGTTTATTTGAAATTTGGACTGTTCTAGTGACGTATTTCTTGCGTTGGATTTATTATAAGAAAATTATTGAAGAAAAGGAAAGAAAAAAAGAGAACTTTGTGACAGACGTTTGATAAAATAAAAAAAGGTTATTTTTACCATGAAAATTGTGACGGAATTCTGCACGGTTTGTCAATTTTATTACTTTGATTGTAACTTTGGTGTAAAGAAGAAAAAAGAGACTATTTGATTGATTTTGTAAGAATAGTGACTTTATAGTAAGTTCATGTTTTAAAAGGATTTATTCCTTTGCTTAGATTGTGTCAATTTTTGTTGTATCTAACTTTAATGTTAAGAAATCCTGATGTTGTATTTTTTTGATTTTGATTTTTTTTGTACGTTATCTAGGAATAATTTATTTATTCCAGCTCTGGAAAAAAAGCAGTCCAAGCTACCTTTTTTTTGTAAATAAAACTTTGTTTTAACTTTTATGAACATCTTGTATTCTTCCATTCCTTCTATCTTGTTATAATTTTTTTTGTGATAATTGTCCTAGGTAACATGACTTAGTTTAGAGCGGTTTTCGTTAACACCCACGAAAAATCCGACAAGTACTAAGTATAATTCAGTTCTAAGTGACACTCATCTGAAGGTTGATTCGGCGCCGAATTGAACAAAATTATTTCGGCAATATTCTTTATTGTATACGCTTTTATTATTCTTTTTAAATACTTTAAATTATGTTTCTGTTTCACAAAATACATTTGCTTTAACAATTACTATTAAAATACTAAGCTATTTTGTTTTATTTTCATAAAAAATCAAAACATATATTATGTTGTTTCACAAAATACAAGACATTTCAATATTTTATTTATATCAATAAAAAGAAGACATTTCAACATATTTGATTCATAAAAAATATTTTTTATTAAAGATTTGTGATATTTTCATAAAAAACAAAAAGACATTTCAACATATTTGATTCATAAAAAATATTTTTTATTAAAGATTTGTGATATTTTCATAAAAAACAACAAACAAAAGACATTTCAACATATTTGATTCATAAAAAATATTTTTTATTAAAGATTTGTGATATTTTCATAAAAAACAAACAAACAGAAGACATTTCGACGTATTTGATTCATAAAAAAATATTTTTTATTAAAGATTTGGCTGCTTCTATAATAAAAAGCCGAAAAAAAGTATTTCTTGTCTTTTAGTGTCGGAGAGGTAAATAAGGGGCAGATAACTCTTACAACGAATTTTAAACACGATTTTCCAGTAATCAAAACTGATTGCTTTAATTGGCGTTGCACATGTGGCTACTTGCAAGGAGAACGTCGATTAGACATAAAAGGGTTAGGGTTAGAAAAATATTGTTCGAAAGCTAGAGCGTTGTGAAGAGTTACCTGTCCTTTATTTACCTCTCCAACACTAAAAGACAAGAAAAACTATTTTCGGCTTTTTATTATAGAAGCACTAAGATTTGTGTTATTTTCATTAAAAAAAAAAACAGAAGACAACGTATTTGATTCATAAAAAATATTTTTTATTAAAGATTTGGGGAATCTTTTACGAGACTCAGCAGAGTAAAAACGCAAAAAAAAAACAAATTACAACAAATAAAAGTAACTGTAAGCTGTAAAAGTTAGTTTCAAACTTGCATGTGCTATTTGTTTGTATTTTAAACCCGTTTGAAGTGCTATTTATTAGAAATCAATAGTTTTCTCACCGCAACTTGAGAAAACAAAATGGCCGATTTGGGGGGGGGGGTTACTAACAAATGCACCTGGAGCGGCCATATTGATTTTTGTGAAAACGTTGGGAAAAAAAAACAAGACATTTTTTTTTTTACATCTAATGAAAACCCATTTATAATACGTAAAAATAAAAACAAATTACATAGGTAAGTAGAAAAATATCTATTCTCGTCGTAGGTCAACTTCACTTGTTGCAAATTTATGTTTTTAAACCCTTTCTCGTTCTTTTTTTGGACCCCGTTCGCGCCTCTGCTGAGTCTCGTAACATATACCCAAGATTTGTTATATTTTCATAAAAAAACAAACAGAATACATTCCAACATATTTGATTCATAAAAACAGATTTATTAAAGATTTGTGATATTTTCATTAAAAAACAAAAGACATTTCAACGTATTTGATTCATAAAAACAGATTTATTATATTTTCATAAAAAAAAAACTTATTTTATTATACTAAAAATACAATTCTAAATTTTCCGTTAAAAAAAAAGTTTCTTTTATCATTTATGATCATCCGTACTTGAAATTTACTGCAGGATAACCCGGAAGTCAGTGGGATCGCGAACCCTGCTGGAGAGCCAAATTGTATATTAAACAAAACCGACCCTGTGTCTAACTTTTTCCTCGTGAGTTATGAGGAGGCAACTAAAATCGGGACTTCGGGAAAAGTTACGAAAATGCGCGGCTACGAATAATAAGAAGTCCAGCTTCGTCGCTTCATAGCAACGAGAAACAAATCAAAATGGCTGAGGAACTTTTGAAAAAAGCTGGTCTGAATATCGACGAATTAAATAACCTTCGCCTTTTAGAACCGGACGTCCAACAAAAGAGTTCGGAACTCAGGGACTCCTGCAACGAATTCACTTATAGTAAGTATTATTAAAGCATTCTGATGGAATTTATTACTCTTTTAAACTAATACGAAACTTGGTACTGTTTTAGATATTGACCCTAATTTCCGTGACTGCCCGGCAGCAGAAAGCCGACAGCTAACGGAAGCGTCCGAGACCTGCCGAGTCGGCAGACGACAACAATGTAAGACGATGAATATACGTAAAGAAAAAGAAATGCATATATTTTTATACAAAAAATGAAATAAATGAACAAACCCATAGCTGAAATGAATAAACTTTTTTTAAATTAATATTTAACCATTTTATGTAAGAAAATTTTTTATAAACGCTAACATTTTAAACCATTTTTTTTGTAACTGAAATAAACTGTTTTTATAAACTTTAGAACGCGAAAATAATAACTTTTTTAAACCATTGTTTTTTTTTGCAATTACGCATTGTTTTTTTTTTTAAACATTTGTTTTGTAACTGAAATGAACTGTTTTTATAAACTGTAGAACGCGAAAATAATAACTTTTTTAAACCATTTTTTTTTTTTTTTTGCAATTACGCATTGTTATTTTGTTTTTTTCCATTATTTAAGCTGGAGGGGTAAGGGCTTGTTTTTCGTTTTTGGAGGGGGGCTTAGCGAAATACAGGCAGAAGAGGAGGACCGCGAAAAAAACGTCGGACGCCAGCCTCGTTTTCGATTTCGGCAGGTCTCGGACGCTTCCGTTAGCTGTCGGCTTGCTGCTGCCGGGCAGTCACGGAAATTAGGGTCAATATCTAAAACAGTACCCGAAACTTTGTTGAGTTAAAAACTAAAACTGTTTTCATGAACTTTAACTTTAAATATAATATTCAAATTTTTGTCAAATGTCGACTTCTGTGTTTATTATTAACTAGCGGGACCCTGTGGAAAATTCCACAGTGTTTTCTACATCAATCTGTATAATTTACTGTTAAAAATATTATCCGGTGGCTAGAAATATGCACATATTTTACTCACCAAGATTTTGCGTGACGGGATGGAAGTATATATATTTATTTATATTACTCGGTTGCCGGGGCAAAAGCTGTCTTTTCAGCCGTCACCATTGGTCGCGACTCCTCTCTAACTCGCCTCCCCCTCCCCTATCCGCTCCCACCCCCGTTGTCAGGGGCAAAAGTAAATACTAAATCTTCTTAAATAGGAGTGTCAGATCGTGACACACAAAATAAATAACACACACTCTATCGTATTAATATATAAATAATAATAAGAAGAAGAAATTTTAAATATTAAAATAAAAGGGTATCTTTAAGAATGATCAGTACAGTCGCGGACGGGGTCCAAAAAACTAACGAGAACGGGGTTATAAAAATAAATATGCAACAAGTGAGTTTAACCTACGTCGAGAAGAGATATTTGTCTACTTACCTATGATATTTGTTTGTATTTTTACGTACTATAAATGGGTTTTTATTAGATGTAAAAAAAAATTCTTGTTCATTTTTTACTCGTTTTTTTTTTTAGACAATATGGCGTCTTGTGCTCACTTACGAGCAAGCGCCATTTTTTTTTTTGTTTTTTTTGCAAGTTCGTGTTACAAAACTATTGATTTCTACTAAATAGCAATTGACACGGGTTATAAATACAAACAAATATCACAGGTCAGTTTTAAATTAACTTTTATCGACGACAGTTACTTTTATTTGTTGTATATTTGTTTTTTTGAGCGTTTTCAGCGTACTGATCATTCTTAAAGATACCCAAATAAATAAATAAATAAATATCGTAAGCCTGAAACCGGCCCATTTATTTGTTGTTTATTTATTGAATTTCTTTAGGGGCGTGACACACGTACGTACACCTTAGCGTATTAATATATAGAAGATAAATTAATTATTAATAAAAAGATAGGCGATTTGTGACTTTCATACTTTCGTTTTCACTCAGCAGCAAATGACGGCGTTTCTCATATACGGATGGCCAGAAATGATAAAAACAAACTTTCTCCACAATTAATACCCTAACCCATACCTTTACCCCCACCTTCCGACCGTATTCAGATGATCCAACAATCCACAAATCTAAATTTAGGGCCATGCGTGGGACGAGCAAGGGAAATTTCCAGAGTCACCTGCAGGAATTTCTCTGACGGCGGCGGCGGCGTGTAAAACGTAATTTTCGTCGGCAATATTTTGGGTACTTATATCGATCCTGACCCAGTTTTCGTGAGGCTCGACTCGGAAGCGTTCGGCTGTCCTACGCAAACGCCCGAGTGTTGACGAGCCGAATGGTATCAGACGACAATTTTGATACGGTGCTGCGTCCTGTGATTGTAAGTTATATTTTCAAGAAAATTTCTAAAAGAAACAACAAACAAACAAAAAAACAAACAAAACATAGCGAAGTTACTTTTATCAAATAATTTTTTTTTTGATACGTTGCTGCGTCCTATAATTTTTAGTTATAGTTGCAAGAATTGTTTTAAACAACAAAACAGAGCGAAATTATTGTTATCAAATAAATATTTTTAACCCTAACAAAAAAAAACAAGCAAAACATTATTATCATAGGACGCAGCACCGTATCAAAATTGTCGTCTGGTACAAATCGGCTCGTCAACTCTCGGGCGTTTGCGTAGGACAGCCGAACGCTTCCGAGTCGAACCTCACGAAAACTGGGTCAGGATCGATATCAGTACCGTTTTTGTGACTTCCTGTTTAATCGTGCGCGTCACATGACGTATGGATGACCAGAAATTAAAAATAAAACCTTTTTGTTAGCATTTCTGAATAACGAAAATCACTATTTACACTTTCACATTTATAAAACAATTTTTTGGGAAACATTTTATATGAGATTAAAAAATGTTTTGAAGTGTAATAAAAAGTGACAAAAAGAAGAAGAAAAAAAAGAACTCTCGGTTGATAATTTGTTTCTAAAAATTAATTCAATAAAATGTTTGGCACTTCTGTAGTATATATGAAGCAGCAGATTTTCTGTCCTTCTACTGAAAATAAAGGGAGGTAATTCAACCGGAAGTGATTTTTTTACAACATAAAAAAAAATGCAAGACTGATTTGTTTTTGGGTAACAATTAACAATTTCTTTTTTTTATTATATGAAGTAAAAAAAATTTTAAATAAAAAACCCTAACCCTAAGAAATCAGGCGGTGTGCCTGTAAAAAAATCTATTGTTTTTTGCGGCTGGTTCATTAAATTACC
Organism: Sepiola atlantica; assembly: GCA_963556195.1. NCBI lineage: Eukaryota > Metazoa > Mollusca > Cephalopoda > Sepiida > Sepiolidae > Sepiola > Sepiola atlantica. The sequence goes on from OY744549.1 coordinate 51,194,425, forward strand.
AATGTCTCGAAGATTAATCTCATTTAACTCCATTTTCTAAATACTAAATTCAACTTCCGGTGAATTCTGAATGAATGGTACTTAGAGAAAAAAAAACGGAACTCTTCAATTTCGATTTCTTAATCGGCAGCTGCTTCATATATACTACAGAAGTGCCAAATGTTTTATTATTATAGCATATGTTTCTATTATTTCAAACGCTTACATTAATAAAATGTGTTTTTTGTTTTTTTTCAATGTAAATATTATTTCTTTATTACTATATTAAACAAAAAAAAATATTAAACAAATGTATTATTATTATTAAATTATAATCCGAAGAAACAACAACAATTATAATAATAAAATTCGCATAAAGAAATGCTAACAAAAAGGTTTTATTTTTCATTTCTGGTCATCCGTACGTCACGTGACGCGCATGATTAAACAGGAAGTTACAAAGACATAAAAATCTTGGATTTAACCAATAAACTTTAAAAAAAAAAAAAAAAAAAAAAAACAATTTGTGAAACTTTAAAATTTAAAACAATTTGTAAAAACATTTAAAAAATAACTATATTATGCCTGTATATAAGAATTTTGGCGATTTGTGACTTTCATACTTTCGTTTTCACTCAGCAGCAAATGACGCCGTTTCTCATATACGGATGACCAGAAATGATTAAAAAAAAAAAAAACTTTCTCCACAATTAAGACAAATTTCAGACTTGTTCAACGAATGACTTAATTTTATTTCGTAATAAACAAATAATTAACAGAATACCGGATCTATTTTTTAATAATTTATTTGTTTTTTATTTTATTGTTTTGAACACTTTTTTTTTTTTGTTTTTGGTTTAAAATTCTTAATACAGACATAAATATTTTATGAGGTCTAAAACTTAAAATAAACTTTAAAATAAAAAAAAAACAATTTGTGAAAACATTAAAAACAACAACCTGAAACTTAAAAAGAAACATGGCAGACTAAACATTAGAAAGTATTCCTTTTCGCTGCGGGTTGTGAAGAATTGGAATTCTCTGCCAGTCTGGGTCATCGACGCAACAGACATAAACGACTTTAAGTGCAAGTTGGACAAACACTGGCTTCACAGAAAATATTCGGAGAAACCTGCGTACGAATTAGTATAGTGGACAAGAGGGAAAGGAAAAGAATTGGGAGTTACAGACACAAGCCTTTTTCCCTGCTTTTGTTTCATTTTACTTCAGTTGAAGTTCTCAGAAATCAAGGAGCCCTTTCCTGAAGCTAACACTTGATCTCTATATGAGATACATAGATATTAGAAGTTTTTAAAAAGGTTGAAGGCAATGCGAAGATCCGGGTTGCTGGAAGCTGTGAAGAACAAAAACAGAACAAAACCGAAATAAGTCGGATATAGATCGAAAGGTTTGTTTATTTTTCTAGACAGCAAGGGTGTTAGTTTGTAATATCCGGATTATCAAGAATCAATTTGATATATTTCGAGAGATTTTTTTTTTTTTCTTCTTCCTCTCCTTGTCAAAAATAAATAAAAGAAAAATCCTGGATACCGAGAAATATATATTTTTGACAAGGAGAGGAAGAAAAAAAAAAAATCTCTCGAAATATATCAAATTGATTCTTGATAATCCGGACATTACAAACTAACACCCTTGCTGTCTAGAAAAATAAACAAACCTTTCGATCTATATCCGACTTATTTCGGTTTTGTTTTGTTTTTGTTCTTCACAGCTTACAGCTATCCGGATCTTCGTATTGCCTTCAACCTTTTTAAAAACTTTTATTATTACCCCCAGCAATGCTTACAGCAAACTACCAATTTCTATTATAGATATTAGAATATTCCATTAAAGTTCTCCTTTATTTGTCAAACGTTGAGTCAGTAAAGAAGTTAAGAACATTAATTTTCCTCTCCCCAATTGACCTGTGAACTATGTTATATTTTTTTTATTTTTTTTATTTTTCATCAAAGTTCACCCCAAACAAGGCAGGCCACCACTGTAGGTGTAAGGGGCTACTGAGAAAGAAAAAGGGGGGCATTCAACCTAAATTAGGAGCCGCGCAGCAAGATGTCTGTTTACGTTGGTTTTGAATTTCTGTATGTCAGTAGCGTTAGGAAAGCGGGAAGCAGGGAGGGAGTTCCAGAGTCCAGCAGCACGAGGAAAGAAGCTTTTGGAGTAGAAAGCTCTACGGCATCTGGGGACCTCCACAGTGTATGGATGGGATTTGGCAGATTGTCGGGTTGGTCTAGTAAATTTACGTCGTGGGGGGCACCAGAGCAGAAAGCTCATCAGAGCACAATCCATTGAAGTACTTGTAAAACAGGCACAAGGAAGCAACATTGCAGCGATGGGACAGAGGCTGGAGCTTGGTGGATAGTGAAGGACCTATCAAGTTTACAACTCTTTTTTGGACCTTGTCTAAGAGGGAGAGACTAGCGGATGATGCACCAGCCCAGATGTGGCAACAATACTCCATGCATGGGCGGATGGTGGCTTTGTAGAGATATAGGATAATGTCAGGTGTGAGAAGTTTACTGGCACGGTATAGAGAGCCCACCTTCTTTGCAGCAGCTCTGGCAATGTTTTCGATGTATTTATTCCAATTCATGTTATCTGTGAAAGTTAGGCAGAGGAGTTTGAATTATGAACTCTCAGGTAGGGTGTTATTTGCCATGACAATCGATGGTTGAAGAGGTTTCTTGTAGTTATTGAAGGAAAGTAGCTTTGTCTTTGCGGCATTAAAAGTTACCATCCATTTTTTACCCCATTCCACTACAGACTGGAGGTCATTTTCTAAGGATTTGGCCATTGCTTCAGATATGTGCACGTCGGTTTTGCCCACATGACGAGAGTAGAGAGTGGTGTCGTCAGCAAATATTCCTATCTCAGTCGCAATGGCATCAGGGAGGTCATTTATGAAAATTAGGAACAGTAGAGGTCCAAGAATAGATCCCTACATTTATGCCATATTGCTTAGAAGAACGCCCATCAAGTACAACCTGGATGTTTCGTTTTGTTAGGAAGGATTTAATTATATTAAATATTTGTCCAGTAATACCATATGAGTGCAGTTTTATGAGAAGCCCTTCATGCCAGACCTTGTTAAAGGCCTTGGATATATCAAGCGCTACCGCCCTAGCTTCACCTGCCTTGTCCAGTGTATGGTATATGCGTTCAGAGATAACCGTTAGGATATCTGCAGTAGATCGTGCCTGTTTAAATCCATATTGATGATCAGAAAGAAGTTTAGCATTAACTAGATGCCTGACTATCGCTAGATTGATTAATGATTCAAAGATTTTAGCAAAGATCGGGAGTAGACTAATTGGGCGATAGTTTAGAGGATCAGTTCTATCTCCAGAATTCTTAAAGACTGGTAACACAGAGGCCATTTTCCGACTATCAGGGAAACAAGATTCAGTAAGGCATTTGTTGTATAGTTTGGAGAGGACAGGGGCCAGCTCAGCAGAGCATTTCTTTATTACTATTACTGGTATAAGATCAGGCCCACAGGATTTGGAGGTGTCAAGGTTTTTTATGATGTATCTCACTTGAGACGGGGTGATGACCAGATTCTCAAGTGTGGCCTCAGTCTGCAATGGGAATTTAGGGAGGGGTGGTTTTCCGAGTCAATAGTGGAGTTTAATGCGAAACGCTGAGCAAGCAGTTTAGCCTTATCAGTTGCCGTGCATACAACATCATTGTGATTAGATAGCGGGGGAATTGTTTATTGTCCATTGTCCATCACACTATTATAAATTTTCCAGAAATCACGAGTACCTAGTTTCTGTGACTGTATGCGTTTTTTGGTTATCTCTGTATACCTCCTCTTTGCTTCATCTATCACTACTTTGCAATCATTTCTTGCCTCTATAAATTTTTGTCTGTTCGCAGTTGATTTATGGCGGCCAAATTTACGGAATGCCTTCTGCCTCTCAGCAATAGCAGCTGCACATTTTGAGGTGAATGGGGTTTGCAGGAGAATTTTCTCGTGGGTACATAAGCATCAATGCCTGCTTTGACCCATTCTGTTAACTCATTTGCACACTGATCAGCAGGGAGTGAGAAGGTTACACCCCATGGAGCATCACTGGTGTGATCCCGGAGGGATTCAAAATCAGCCTGTTCATAGTTTCTCATCGTTTTAAGCAACGGTTGTTGTATATCTTTCTTGTGATCTCTTGGTCTTACTGGATTCAAGGACAAGAATTCATCTAGTCTGGTGGAGTATTCAGCTAAGTGTTGTTTACTTGAGGTAACATCACTAGGAGAAGATGCGCTATTCCTCGTATGAGCCAGTGTATAGCCGTGCTGAGGGGATCTTATTTGTGCTTCGAATACTATGTAATTTTGAATTTTTGGTCAGGGTTTCCTTGTAGGGTGAAGTATCCTCATGTGAGGTTGTCCTGACAAACCCTTGTACAGAGAGACCGAAGACACTCGAGGATGGTGTCTAGTAGGTAATTCAAACTCCTCAGTAGGTAATTCAAACTCCTCAATATGTAATTCAAACTCCAAATATGTTATGTTATGCTAAATTACCAGCAAAACAAAATCCGCATTTTGGGCGTTTTTTTAATCGAATTATAAATTTGATATCTATTAAAGAGGTGTTAAATAATGTTTGTTTTCCTATATATTTTAACTAGCATGGTTATCCGGCGTTGCCCGGGGGGCATGGACAACAAATAGACGTGTTAAAGAGTTAAAAAATAAAATTAAATAAATCGCCCGTTACTGAAAATAATAACTTGAAATAGTCTGAAAAAAAAAAAAAAAGAAAAAAAACTATTAATGACACAAGAAAAAGAATTGTACATTTATAAAGAAAAAAGAATAAATTGTTTGCATCTAAATTTTAATCAAAATACCCCCCCCCCCCCAAAAAAAAATTAATGAATTATCGCAAGTTAAAATTGAAGGAAACGAGAAAAAGAATTGTACATTTATAAAGAAAAAAGAATAAATTGTTTGCATCTAAATTTTAATCAAAATACCCCCCCCCCAAAAAAAAATTAATGAGTTATCGCAAGTTAAAATTGAAGGAAACGAGAAAAGGTATTGTACATTTATAAAGAAAAAAGAATAAATTGTTTGCATCTAAATTTTAATCAAAATACCCCCCCCCCCAAAAAAAAATTAATGAGTTATCGCGAGTTAAAATTGAAGGAAACGAGAAAAAGAATTGTACATTTATAAAGAAAAAAGAATAAATTTTGTTTGCATCTAAATTTTAATCAAAATACCCCCCCCCCCCCCAAAAAAAAAATTAATGAGTTATCGCGAGTTAAAATTGAAGGAAACGAGAAAAAGAATTGTACATTTATAAAGAAAAACGAATAAATTTTGTTTGCATCTAAATTTTAATCAAAATACCCCCCCCCCAAAAAAAAATTAATGAGTTATCGCGAGTTAAAATTGAAGGAAACGAGAAAAAGAATTGTACATTTATAAAGAAAAAAAGAATAAATTGTTTGCATCTAAATTTTAATCAAAATACCCCCCCCCCCCAAAAAAAATTAATGAGTTATCGCAAGTTAAAATTGAAGGAAACGAGAAAAAGAATTGTACATTTATAAAGAAAAAAGAATAAATTTTGTTTGCATCTAAATTTTAATCAAAATACCCCCCCTCCCCCCAAAAAAATTAATGAGTTATCGCAAGTTAAAATTGAAGGAAACGAGAAAAAGAATTGTACATTTATAAAGAAAAAAGAATAAATTGTTTGCATCTAAATTTTAATCAAAATACCCCCCCCCCCCCAAAAAAAAAATTAATGAGTTATCGCGAGTTAAAATTGAAGGAAACGAGAAAAAGAATTGTACATTTATAAAGAAAAAAGAATAAATTGTTTGCATCTAAATTTTAATCAAAATACCCCCCCCCCCCAAAAAAAAAAAATTAGTGAGTTATCGCGAGTTAAAATTGAAGGAAATGAGAAAAAGAATTGTACATTTATAAAGAAAAAAGAATAAATTTTGTTTGCATCTAAATTTTAATCAAAATACCCCCCCCCCCCCCAAAAAAAAATTAATGAGTTATCGCAAGTTAAAATTGAAGGAAATTTTTCTATATTTAACCATTTTTCTACACTGAACTCTAGGCTGGTTTGTGATGCCTATTATTTATTTGTTTCTTTCCCCCCCCCCCCCCAGGCTTTATAAAATATCAAACTGATGAATATATTTTATATCTAAGCATCTCTAAATTTATTCTGATCGCATTACAGTCTCATTTGTTTATCGATTGGTTTTTCGTAGTTTTGTTTTCGTTATTTTTTCCAGAAATTGAATCATTTCACAAAATTGTGACGTCACTGATTGAAGTGGTGGACAATGTTTCGAAAGAAGTCGAAAAAGAAAAAATGAAAGTAAGTTTGAAAAAAATTTTTTTTTTTTACTTATTCTTTAGTTACTTGTTGAAACATCCATCTATGTGGGGTCAGGGTTGTCTTATTTGTATAAAGTCTCCCTCGTTGATCGCAGCTACGTGGGGGGAGGGGGGGGGGTCATAGATGCGACAAAGAAGTCACTGAGGGATTTTTTAACTCGAATATATTCTTCATTTTTTATGGTACCTTAATGGAATTTTAACATAATATGACGAAGACAATGAAGATTTGTTTACAAAAAAGAACACAAATGAAAAAGTTGGCAATGTCAACTGGCCTTCGCATTCTCCAGACTTGACAAGCCCTGACTTTTTCTTCTGGGGGTATCTCAAAGAAAAAGTTACGTCAAAAAACCTTAAACTCTACATGAATTTAAGCAGAACATCAGGAATAAAACCGGGGAATTAAATCGTAATCGAGTGATCCTGCAATCCGTCATGGATAGTGTTTTGGAAAGGGCACGAATTTGTGAAGCTGAAAATGGAAACCAGTTAAAAGATGTCATTTCTCAAAAATAAATTCTTTTTCATTTTTGTTCTTTTTTGCAAACAAATTTCCATTGTCTTCGTCATATTATGTTAAAATTCCATTAAAATACCATCAAAAAATAAAGAATCTATTCAAGTTAAAAATCCTTCAGTGACTTCGTGGCCACCCTATATTTCAAAATATTTATTGTCTTCGTCATATTATGTTAAAATTCCATTAAGGTCACATCAAAAATAAAGAATCTATTCAAGTTAAAAATCTGTGTGCTTGTGCATATCAACCCTGACATGTTAGACCGCTCTTAAAAATAAAATAGCTAAAGAAATGTATAAACTTTGTTATGTACTTACGTGGTAGCTGAAAAAAAGACTGTACACCAAAAATTATGCAAATTCATCCAGTATTTATTTAATTATAAATAAAAAACGATTTTATCACTCGGTAGATATTTCCACCATTTTCCAGTGGTCAAGGACGATAACTCATATTTTCACGATTTCGGGGTTTGGGGTCTCCATTGTTTGCAAAAATGTCAAAATGTACGTAAAATCATTTTTTTTCTTTTTCTTATAATTTAATAAATACTGGATGAATTTGCGTAATTTTTTCTGCACAATCTTATTTTCAGCTAACACGTAAGTACATAATAAAGTTTATACATTCTTTAAATATTTCAATGTCAGGGTTGATATGCATAAGCACCAAAATCTTTCAGTGACTTTGTGGCCACCCTGTATTTCCAAATCTTTATTGTCTTCGTCATATTATATTAAAATTCCATTAAGGTACCATTAAAAATAAAGAATCTATTCAAGTTAAAAAATCCCTCAGTGACTTCTTGGCCACCCTGTAAGGAATAGAAGCGTGAGGAGGCAAGTAAATAGCGACACGAAAATATTTTAGAATGAAAATTCTGCAATGTTTCGTTTGATTATTAAAAAAGTTTTGTAAATAAAGAAAACGCATCCTACATTAAAAATAAATAGTTAATAAATGTTTCTTAAAATAAATCTTTCCCTATATTAAAACTGGTGATACCAGATCAGGCTGCCCTGTGGCTCCCTGAGACGAAATTTACCTACATTGACGTTTTTTTTTTTTTTTTTTTTTTTTTTTGTAAAACTTAATTATGTTCTACAAAACCAAAAACAAAAACAACAGCCCCTCTCCCTTTCTCCCTCCCCTTTTTTATTTTTATTTTTCCTACCCTACTCCCGGTCCTGGATATGACCTTAAACTACATCCGATGGTGAGATCCGGCTTACGGACTTTGGGGAATGTGGAGCCTCCTCTTAATTACCATTGCTCCCAGGTCCACCCTGACCCGGAGTGGTAGTACCTGTTAGGGTCCTAACTATGGGTTAAATAGAAACAGATATTAAAAGGGGAAAGAAACAAAAA